>JANAVB010044620.1:8423557-8682338 GCA_029216955.1 Iris pallida | reverse complement strand
GGTCCTAGCGACGGATGAGCGACCTTTTTCCACCTTAAAATAAAATAAAAATTGTATCGGCTTGTCATCGGTACTCCGTCGGCTATTTGCCGCAAATCCGTCGCTAATGCCGACGGAAATTATCCGTCGCTAATGTGTCGTCGCTAATTTGCTGTATTTTGGTAGTGCATGTGCTCAATGAAGAATCCAGTGATGGTAGAAGCCAATTCGATTGTCGTTATGATATGGGATGAGATCTTCGTGACGAACTTCATAATCCCCTCTGACCTGACTAACTATTAGCTTAGAATCGTCGTAAACTTCTAGGTCGTCAACTCCCAATTGTTTTGCCAATTGAAGGTCGATCAGTTGGGCGTTATATTCGGCCACGTTGTTGGTGCAAGCTTCCACGAGAGAATATGCACGGTATATAACCAGATGGTCGGGTGACACAAGACGATGCCTACTCCGGCCATAATATTTCCTTTAGGTTCTGTTCTTCACGCACCGTCAAAGAACATTCACCAAATGGGTATTTCCTCAGTTGCGTTGTTAGACTCCACTACTTCATCCAGGATTTTATTGTAGAGTTTGGAAGATTCTGGCACCGGATGAGCTGTTAAGAAATCAGCTAATGCTTAGCCTTTTATTGCCTTTTGAGGGTCAAACAGCATATCATATGCAGTCAACAACATTGCTCATGTAGCTAAACGGAAATTAAGAGCCCATTACTTCATAACAGTCCATTTTGGTGCAATTTTTACTCAAGACGGTCCCAAGTTTTCTTTTGGGCTACCCAACCCAAGAATACTTTAGGACTGTTAACAAAAATGATAGTCCTAACCTCTTGTAGGACCATCACTCTTTTGACAGTCCTACCGTCGCTCTTCCCCATGCTCCCCTTCCGTCGCTCTCCGTCGTATGCCCCCTTCTGCCCCCATGTGCGACCCAAAGAGGTGCATAGCCAACTCTATCAACCACATCGGCCAGAAAAAAGAAAAAGAAAATCCTAACTCCACCATCCTTCGATGATGTCGACGATGATTCATAAGGTTTCGCCCATCGACGATGCCAAGAACCTTCCCCACAGACCCATACCCCTCCCATTTCATCTCATCTGGACCCTTTTCATCTTCTTCATCCTCGACCTCTCCTATCCCTCCTCACCACGTGGAGCCGACCACGCAAAGTCGACCTCGAACGGGCCACGACGAGGTTCTCTTAATATCTAAGAATACTCTCAGAATGCATAGAGAGACCTCGGAATCCTCTCATGAGTATTCTGAGAGTATTCTGAGAGGATTGACTCTAGATATAATGTTGACTCCATACGATATGTTGTTTGTCCCTCAGAAGGCAATGCTGTTGACTTCATATGATGTGGATAGGGTGAGCTACTAAGAAATCAGCTAATGCTTGGCCTTTTACTGCCTTCTGAGGGACAAACAGCATATCGTATGGAGTCAACAGCTAATTCTTGGCCTTTTACTACCTTCTAAGAATACTCTAGTCATGAGTATTCTAAGAGTATTCTGAGAGGATTGACTCTAGATATGATGTGGATAGGACGTACGGTATGTTTATGCATATCTCTCTATGCAATCTAAGATGTACGGTATGTCCGAGATAGAGAAATTTCTCTGCAATTACGGGGAAGAGTATACGACCGAGTGGAGACATTCTAAGAGGATCTTGTTGGAGTGGGTGGGGTTCTCAACCTCTGTGGAGAAGACCTCGGAGTGTGACGAGCGCCGTTTGTGTGTCAAAGAAGCTCGGGAGGTGACGAGGCCATTCGGAGACAAAGAAGAAGCTCAGGAGCTACCAGAGACCATTCTGCAACAGCGAAGGCAGAGTTTAGGCCGAACTCTGCACCTTGCTTCCAGAACTGTGCTGTCACAAAAATACAGAGTTCTGACCGAACTCTGTATCGACAGGTCCAAGAAGATTATAGGGTGATTTAATTACCGTTGGATCGTATCCTACGGTCCAGGTTTTGTTGCAGGATTAGGGTATTTAAATATGGTTTTTTATAACCCTAATCACAAGTGTAACAAAACACAACATTGAAGAAAAGAGAGAGAAAAGAGGCAAGAGTGCCATTACAACTTTGGGAGAGAATAAGGTGGATTGAAGGTCATTTTCGAAGGAGGATCGTGTTCGAATAATCTCTACTCGTCGCCTTTGTTCTTTGTAGCCTTGTAATCAATTATTATTTCTTCCAAGTATTGTGGGGATCCATATTGGATCGAAAGAAGTTTGTAGAGGGTGTACTCCTTTATTTCATTAGTGAAGGCTTCTCAGGGTTGGACTCTGATCGTCCCATGGTTTTTTTTCGTAAGGGTTTTCTACATCAAATTTTTTTTATGTCTGCATGGATTGTGTTTGGTGTTTGGTTCATGCGATGTATTGCTCGGTTCTCTCGTAGGTACTTTATAGTTTGGGGAAAGGTTTTCGTGCTTCTTTTCCAACAAAGTGGTATCAAAGGGCCAGGTTCTAGAATTCAGAAGGGTGTTAGGAGTTGACAGAAAAACTAGAGAGGAGAGATGGACACGAAGCCGGTGTGCATGGTGAACCTAAACAGCACCAACTATCATTATTGGCGGAGCAAGATAAAAGATTTATTGTTTGTCAAGAAGCTGCATCTGGCCGTATTTGCTTCCGAGCGACCATTTGATAAATCCGAGGAGGACTGGAAATTCGAGCACATACAGGTGTGTGGATATATCAGGCAGTTTATTGACGAGAATGTGTACGACCACGTTGCCAATATTGAGCACAAGAAGACGTTATAGGATAAGCTAGAATCTTTGTATGCAAAAAAGATCGGCGTAAACAAGTTGTTCCTGATCCGGACGATGATGGGTCTGCAGTACAATGATGGGGCGTCTATTACGGATCACTTGAGTGATTTTCAGGACGTGGTTCACCAACTATCTTCGTTGGGAGTCAAGTTCGACGACGAGGTCCAGGGACTATGGCTGTTGTATACATTGCCAGACTCGTGGGAGACCGTACAAGTATCTATGATCGCTTCTGCTCTAGAAGGTGTCATGTCCCAGAACCAGAATACTGGAGAGCGGGGGACAGACACTGTAACACCCACTTTTGTAAATGACGATAATTTTAAACTTTTGTAATTTTAGTCTTTTAATAATAAGATTTAAATCATGTTATGATTTTTGGTAATTTTTAATTCTTTTAAAACTATTTTTATTGGTGATTTATGATTTTGGTGTTTTGCTAGCAAATCCCTAGATACTGCTTGACCTAGAGACTAACCATGACCATGGGAACCTAACTATGTGATTAGGGTGATTTATTTCTACATTTTTGCCCAAAAGTATTTTGGTCATTTTGATTTTTGTGAATTATTTATTGCATTGGTTTTGTGATTTTGACTTTTGCTAGTTGTGACTTTAGAGACTAGCCTAGAGTTTGACTTTGACTTTGGTGACTTAGTTAGCATGGTGTGGGACCTTAATCTAACTTAAGTTGGTCTTAGTTGACTTGAGTGTGGCTAGGTTTCATGAGAGGATTGGGAGAGTTTTGCATTTGGACTTATGGCTAAAGAGTTGAGCTAGCTAGCTAACAATCTTGGCCCAAAGCCCACCATGAGAAACCCTAACCCTAGCTCTTCATTTGGCCAGCACCACAGCCACTTATGACCTAATTTCCCCTATAAAGTCTCTCTTCATGACCACTTGCCTCTTTTAGAAATTCTCCTTTAGGAAACCCTAATTTCTTTCCCCTTTCATCATTCTTCACCATTTCTCCACCAAATTGATCCCAATCTTTTGTAATTGGTTCTAAATCTGGAATAGAGGTTGAAGGGTGTCATGACCCGCACCCTAGAGTAAGGGTACGAGACGTGGGTACGTCCAGCCTACGCTGCAGTATCGGCGGTAGAACGCTGTCCTAGGTCAAACATCTAACAATACATAACGTACCTGTACAGTATATACACTCCGAATGGAGGTGACATAGCAAATACAGTCTCAATCACATCTAAGGTAGAGCACGATAAAAGATAGATAAATAGATAAGGACAGAATGAAAATCATGGAGATACAATCCAGATAAGTCTAAGTGTCTAAATAAATACATATCCCAAATAACATCTCATGAAATAAACTCCCAGTATATACAATAATGTATCAATGAGAAGACAAGGTAAGAGTCTAGGCTAGCAGTCTAAACCACTGGTGGTAGATCCTCTATTGCAAGTGGGTCAAAGTCACAAGTGTTGTCTAAGTTGTACCATAATGGGTAGACACCAGAGCCTCATCATTCACTATAAAATTTTCAACAGGTCCAGTCAGGACAGGAGCGAACACAGTACATCTCAACAAATCATAACAGGTCAGGAAATATAATCATGCTAGAGAGCAAGATACAGGAAACTGAAAGAATAACATGATGATAAAGGAAGACTGTAAATAAATAGATACAACATATAGAGAACTATCAGTGACTAGTGATTCAGAGCACAAGATGGTTATATAAACGGCACGATATTGTACACGAGTAATCTAAAGAGGGCATACACGAGTAATCTACTGGATTGATTACATAACCACTTCTACTCTCCCGCCCCAATCAATACACAAGGATCTAGCCAAGTTATGTTATTGTACACGAAGGTCATGTAAATACATGAATATACACGATTTCACACGTTTCGTATACGAATCACGAATACAAGGAGTATACGATGCTCACGATAAAGTACACGAACACGAAATATCCGATGTATCCGCTAAGGGGATAACATCGCACGACAAGATCCATATAGTACTAATCCGTGTTTCCAACGTATCAGCATCAAGTAAAGTAATCTAAAGCAGGAAATATAATCCTAAACAAGATATGAAATGATCAGAGAATGTACTCGCCTGTATCCTGAGTATCTGAAGAGTATCTACTGTTCGAGGAGTGGTGTCTGTCTCCTATAGAACAGTACAAGTCACCATAAGTCTAAAATAATATATCAGACTGCTACAATGCATCTACATGAAGTTTGGGGTCAAACTGGACTAAAGTCAACTCTCGGTCAACTCTAGTCAACTAGACTAGTCAAACTAGGTCAACTAGGTCAAGCCTAAGCCAAACAAGTCTCACTAAGCCTAACCAGCCTATTCTAGCAAGCACACACCATTTTGAGGCTATACAAGTCAACTACACCCTTAACTGGCATTCAAGCCATACCCATAGGCAATGAGCCATAGGTATACATCCATAGGCTGTGTTACCTATAGTCCAAACCACATATTCACACATATACATATATTTATATATATCTAAAATAATATAATAACCACATTATACATATATAGGCTACATAATAATATATGTGTCACATACAGATATATATATACATACATATATATATATATGTATATGCATAGAGTGATAGGTAGAGGAAAACATACATTTGTGTCAAGGTGTGTGTGTCATGGAATTTGTGAACAGTGATGATACATGTATGTGTGTGTGTGTGACCTTATGAAACAGTAGAGTGTAATATAGTGTGAGGGTAATGTGTCAATGGGATTTAGGAATGTAGATACAAGTGTGTGTGTGTGTAGAGTGTCATATAGTGTGTATGTGAGGGTAGGGTGGAACATAGAGTGATATATGACAGTAAAGTGTCACATGGATATTGGTGTGACAGTGATATCATGTGTGTTAGGTTAGGGTGTGTATCATATGTCAATAGTGATTAGGTAAATATGAAAACAGTGTACCATATGAGGGTGTGAGAGTGTGCATGATACAAGGAATTTGTGAGTGTCAAAAGGAATAGGAAATAGTGTATAAATCTGGAAAAAAGGGAACTATATCTCAGGAATTGGTAACCCAAATGACAGTTCATAATAGTTAACCAATTTCAAATTTCATTCATCAATTCGAACTCAACTTCCTACATCAACACAACATCCTTAGCAGTAAACTAAAACTCATGCACTTGAATTAAACAAGGAGATTTAAACTTTTAAAAATCAATTTAAAATAGGGAATTAAATGACAGTTTATATATTAAACTAGTACTTAAACTAAATTAACAATTAACATACTACTACCCAAACCAAAATTTCGAAAACCATGCATCCCATTTGAAACCAAATTCGAATTTCCATGGCTAATAGTTGAACTAAAAGGTGCACCTGAACTTAAAATGTAATTTGAAAATCAAATTAGTTTAGAATAGGAATTTAAATCTGAATTGATAATTCTCAGGAAATTGAATTCAGTCAACAGTTTTTATATATCAAAACATTCAACCAAAACTCCAAATCGAATCTAAACCTAACACAATCCAATAATCAACTTCACAATAGTCTAATACACATGCATAGATGGTTAAATAATGAACTTAACATTCGAATTCAGCTCAACAGGAAATTAAATTCAGAAAACCCAACTGAAACTTGAGTATCAGTGATAAATGGAAATCGAATTTCGAATACTAAAAATATGCTAATATGATAAATTAAGAGTTGGTAAATCATAATGTAGGTGTCATAGGGCCACACGAGTCTCGTGGTGTCCCCACGACAGGACACAGTGTGTCCAATCATGTTTGAACACACACAGACACTTGCACAGGCACACAGCGTCGTGCACGCGTGTGTGTCACTCCAGGACACAAAACGTTGCACGACACATGTCGTGGTCATGTCCACGTGTTCGCCCCTTATAGGGCCACGTGTCTATGGCCCTACACCGTGTCCTAGACACGTGTCGTGTCAGTGCTAAGGCCGTATCAGTGGCACGAATCTGTGCGAGCACAGCCCGCGCGCGCGATCTGTACGGCCAGTGCGAGGAGGATTTCTCCTCGCACACGCAACCAAATGCTCCCAAATTTTGGGAGCATGGTGACAGTCACTGCCCCAACACTCACACAAAATTTGGCGTGTCCTCGTGTCCTGTGTCGGGAGTTATCAACCCCGTAATGCAGGACACAGCGTACGTGTGTGCACAGCGTGTCCAACACAAATTTCTGACCCAATAGGACACTAAAATACCAGACACTCTTCACAGAAAATAACCTACACACCTAGATCTAGGACTCTATTCAAATAGATTTGCAAAATTTGCAAATCGAAATGGTTCGAGCATTTCGTCGAACACTTAGCTATAGGTTTGATACGTGTCCGATACGGACACGTAACCTAATACAAATGACACGAAATTCCTACATTAGCTAGGGGACACCTATTCCTAAGCCATCATGCAATAAAAATAGGATTAAATCATAATTTGAGGGTGGTTACCTATGTGTGTCAATCCTCCAAGAAAGCCCCAATGGAAAGATTCCAAATACCAACTCCAAAGCTCCAAATGAACCCAAAACTGAGATTAACCTCCAGAAATAATAAACATACAGAAATTAGGTCCTAATGCAAAAGACTAGGATCAAAAAGGAATTAAAATAAATTTATGGGAATTTTTGGAAGGGGGAAAAAACCTTTTCTTCAAAAATAGGTCAAGCTCTAAAAGAGGCAAGAACTCTTCAACAAGACATTAAATAGGGAGGGGCTCTCCTATGGATGGTCATAAGTTCAATAATTAGGGTTAGGGTTTACTAAAATGGCCCATGGGCTTAAGTCATGATCAATTAAATCATTACGCCATAAGTCATTTCATGAAACCACAAGTCATGACTTAAATTCACTAAACCAAATCCCCTTATTCTAAAACTAATCTCTAATGACTAAAATGAGTTAATTCAAGTTAGGCTAGGGTTACCATGGCCAGGGTTAGGTTCTAGGCTAGTCTACAAGTCTCAATAAGTCAAAGTCCAAACTAGGAATTCTAATCCAATATTTTAACCAATAATTCTAATAAGCCAAAATGACCAAATTACCCCTAGGCTAAAAATGATAAATAAATATCCCTAATCACTTGGTTAGGCTCTAGGTCAGACAGTCTCTCGGGTTTCACTAGCAGCACATCAAAATCACAAGTCAGGACTTAAAACAGTTTTTAAATAGTTTAAAAATGATTAAAAATTACCAAAAATTATAATGTGAAATAAATATCAATAAATAATAATTATAATTATAAAATTTCAAAATTATCCTCATCTAAAAAATTGGGTGTTACAAAGGGAGATAGCTTGCAAGGAGGGGAGCTCATTTGGACATTGCTTGAGGAAGGGAACTTCACAATTTAGGGCTTTTTTATTGAGATTGACTCTCAATAGGTAATCCCTTCAAATCACCTCTAAATCTTGATTTCTTTCCATAGATGCATCCATCTTGGTGTCCCCTAGCTGTAGGTGAAGTTTGGTAGGAATTAGAATTAGTTTGGTGTCCGTATCGGACATGTATCAGTGCCATTCCTTATGTGTTTGACGAAATGCCTAAAACGGGTTTTTGTTCATATTTTTTAAATCAATTAGAATAGGATTATAGCCCTACATGTATGTTTTTATTTCCCCATGCACTGAGCATCATCTTGTGTCGTTTTCGTGTCCTATTTCGGACTGGACAAGCCGTACGAGCCCCTCTCCCGTGTGTCCTGCTACCCGAGTGAATTTACGGACACAATACGACACGAGGACTCGTGCCACTTGGCACAGAGGACGGGGCCATGTCTGACAGGCCACCCCTCGAGTTTCATGCACTCTCGTGTCGTATCGGACACGGGATCTAGCCCGTACTGGTTCTTCACTGTATGCGTACACAGGAAATGGCCTCTCTGATACGCGCTCACACACGTGACACGACACGGATTTGACACAGTGCAGGGACACGAACACGTAGACCTACCCCTGGCGAACACCTAGACACGAGCACGAGGTATCGTGTGTCGTGTGCACGAACCCGTATCCTCGCCGTACGATGCTGTGATGTGCAGTTCTCGTGTATGTGTGTGTTTTATTGCTATTTGACACTTTGTGTCGACTATTTTTGGACACGAATCAACCCCCTAGACATGTAATCACATGTATTTTATATTGGCACAAATTAATTTTATATTTCGTTGAGTTTTCATATGTTAAATTGGGTTTTTGGCATTCGATATTCAGAACTCTGATACACTGTTTACAGAGTTCACATGTTGGATTTCCAATTTGTTTTTGAAAGCTGTTGTATGTGATGACACTACATGAATTCTCATTTGGTTGTTATTTCATTTCTCTGTACTCACTCTCAGATTTTGTTCTTGGGGTTAAATTCAGGGTTTGATAAAACAGTGAACTAGTTTGATTTTTCAAACTTGTATTCTCAGTTTTGGGTTCATATGTTGTATTCTCAGGTTTTCTAAACAGTGAACCCAATTAGTTATTCAAATTTCATTCTCTAGTTGTTATTTCTTCAACTGGGAACCTTGATTTAGTTTTATATTATGCTTTGATATCCCAGATTTCGGTTTTCTATTCAAATAGAACTGAATTGGAGTTATGAACCTGAGAATGTGTGATTATATGCCATGCTTTGTACACCCCTGTACACTTGAAATCCACACATGAATCCCTTTAAACTGCTTTACACTAATTGTTAACCTAGTATGTGTTATATACTATAACCTGAAAACTGAACTGAACTTGACATATGTTATGCAAATGTGGTTGTATTTGATGATTGAAATCTGAGTTTTGTTTGATATCTAAACTGAGATTGAATGTGATTTAGTAGCCTGAGATGAACTTTGGGTTTTCGTTGAGTTTTGGGTTTCAAAATCGAATGGGAAATGAATGTTCTAATACTCTTCATGTCTACTGTTTGAAACTGAGATTTTTTGGGATTTAAATGGAGTTCAGTTTTGATTTGTGTTATGTATAGGGTTTTCTGATTATAATACATGATTTTGGGTTCATACGATTGTGTTTCAAAACTGGATTTTGGTTGTTAACTGAGTATGAACTAAATCTTAACTAAATTGAGTTTCAATGATTAGATTTTGTTGTTCGAATACATATGTATGCATTTGTAAGGGTTACATGTTAACTGAGATTGTATGTTAAAAAGGAAAATTGAAAACTGAGTTTAGTTAGTTCCTGAGAATTGGTTGGGTTTTCATTGTTCTTAACTGATAACATGTCTAACTGAAACCTTATATATATATATATATATATATATATATATATATATATATATATATATATATATAAAAAATATATATATATATATATATATATATATATATATATATATATATATATATATATATATATATACACACATTATGATGATTACTAATGTGATGTACCTAACCTGAGAATTAGTTGATGCTATATATGTAGTTAGTTCACTATTACATGTTACAAAACTGAGAATTGAATGATACATGTATTAACCTGAGAATAGGAAATCTGAGAATGATAAATTGTATCCATATATGAATATATGCAAGACTGAAATGTATGAAATGCATGTATGACATCTATATTGAATGAAAAATCTGAGAACACCCTCACCTTAAATATATATAGCTAAATATATATATATATATATATATTTTTATATAGCTAAATATATATATATATATATATATATATATATATATATATATATATATATATATATATATATATATATATATATATATATATATATATAGCTAAATGTATATGTTGTATATAGATATGAAATGCATGAATGTATGAGATGATGAATGCAAGCATGAATATATATGATTATATATATGTATGAAAAATTGTATACATGAATATATGATATATATATATATATATATGTGTATTGTAAGTTAGTTAGAAATTGATGTGGCTTGTTTTCATTTAGGATTTTGGTCTAGACTTGTTTAGGCCTAGTGTATGGTCTATATGGTATATGGTATTGTATAGGATTTTGACTACTTAGACTATTTTGACCTTATTGACCAAACACTAGCTAATTTGACCTAATTGACTAGATGTTGACTTGGTTTGACCAAGAGTTGACTTTAGTTCAGAATGACCTAGAAATCATATAGAATGCATTTTAAAGTTCAATATTACCATTCTGGACATGTTGTGACCTGTGTTGCTCTAAATAGGACTCATCTACTCTGTCTGGACATCTATACTTACCAGATACTCAGGATATTAGGCGAGTATATTCTCTGATCATTTCATACTTGTTAGGATTTATATTCTTGCTCTAGATTACTTTACTTGATGCTGTCACATTGTTAACACAGATTGGTACTATATGGATCCTTACATTGAGATGTTATCCCCCTCGGGTGCATCGGGTACATGATGTCATGTGTGTTTCACTTTCATCATGTACTCATGTGCTTTCACTATTCATGTATACTCTTGTGATTTATGTACTCTCATATTCACAGAGCCCTCATGTATACCTTCATGTGCACCTATTTATGGGCCCCATATGAAATATTGTACAATAACAAAACTTGTCTGGATCCTTGTGTATTGATTGGGGTATGGGGGAGTAGAAGCAGTCATGTGAATGATTCCAAAGCAGTATAATCATTGTATAAACTCTTTAGTGTAATCATATACAAATTCAAGCCGTTCATTTGTCTACCTTATACTCTACATCACTAGTCACTGATAGTTCTCTACTTATAGTAGCTATTTACATTACAGTTCTCTCTCTTTTACTATATGTACTTTCTTTCAGCATTTCATGTATTTTACTCTATTGTATGCTTTATATTCCTGTCTTGATATAAACTGTTGAGATTTTTTGCTCGTTCCTGTCCTAACAGGACTTGTTAAAAATATTACAGAGGAGGATGATGAGGACCTTTGCCCTACCTATTATGGAGCTGCCATAGATGACACCTGCGACTTGGACCTTCAGGATCCATCAGCAGTAGAGGATGTCACCCCTATAGTTTTGGCTAGTTAGCTTAAACTTCTATCTTATTTTGATGTCTTGTCTCATTTAGATACATTGATGTATATATTTGGGATCTTGTTGTTATTATGAATGTTTATGGAGATGTTATCTTAGATACTTAGACTTATTCTCCTGTTTGTATTTTATTTGATGATTTTCATTATCTATCTATCTTATCGTACTTCTACCTTAGTTGTGATTGAGCTGTACATTTTCTGTATTGTCCTTCGTTTGGAGTGTATATACTATACATGTACCTTATAATTGTTAGATGTATGTGACCTAGGACAGTGTTCTACTGTCGACAATGCGGCGTAGGCTGGACGTACCTACTTCTCGTGCCCCTACACTGGATGCGGGTCATAACAGACACAGCTAGCTACGTACATTAAAGTGAATCCCATCTCATAATACGGTCACGGCTATCTAGATGCATGAGGGTTTAACTACAAGCCATTAGTCTCTTAAGGTTAAGAACAAGCCTAGTATCTCAATCTCAAGCAAGCAAGTAAATATAACAAGATGGTAGATCATCAGACATATAAAGTAAGGCGTCCCACCATACATTACATATTCAGATGATCATGAAGCTAGTTATACAAAATGCGAAGACTAACAAGAGTAAGTCATACATGATCAACCCTAGGATTTGTCAATCATATTACAGCCCTTAGACAGACAGAAAATATAAGCTTTCAACACGAGTTAACACTTGCTCGACGGCTAAACGCCTCAAAAAAATAATTTACAATAGAGTAGGAGAGCAAAATGAAATCCACACATTGCCATGGTTGCGTCTAGTATTCACCATCTGGTTGGAAGGTTGGAAGATCCTCGGGTGCTACTCTGAAATCTGGCCATACAAAACCAGCTGGGTCAGACCCTAGAAGAGCAAGTGCCACAAGGGAGGCTTCACTTAAGAACTAAAACCAGCATGTTAGATCACACGGCATAATAATGACAAGAAAACTTAGAGTAATTCAGGAGATAAACGATAAGATAACTAAGAAACTACTCCGGTAACCAAGTTACAACCCGTAAACCAAACAAGGACCGGGGTTGTAACGCTTCACCTAAACTGAACTTAGCCTCTGACCGATTATCGATAAGATAAAGCATAAATAGTAACGTGCTGAAGTAACCATATACTGACACTGTCTAGACAAGACTAGACGGGACTCCATCCATCAATCACGGCCAAGCAACGAGTACGGCTTTATACTTTAACTAACTAGGGTTATCACAAGCCTAGTTACTAACAAGATGCATTGAGATGTTAACAGCCACAAGTCCTGCAGACTTAATCCAGGTTATCCAGTTGCAAGTTAAGAGAGTTGGATTAGGTGACTTGGGGGTAAAACACATGACAGTGTGCTGGAAATGTGTCCTACTCGACGGCAGGCTACAAGTCCAATTAGAGCGCCCAGATAATGGGACTGTCTTTAGCTGAGAAATCTCTTCATGGACTACTGATTACTCTAGTCATTATCCTAGTCAGATTCAGTATGAATCCCTGACCGTGGTAACCAGGAATCCATGTCCTAGACATGATGCAAGACGAGACATGTAGCTTATACAAGCACAACCATCCACGGTATCAAAACAAGAGTTACTTAGCGAGTCAAGATAGCCGTCGCAATAGCATATCAAGATTTATCATGTTAGGTTACTTATCAAGATTACTTGTCAAGAGTGCGCCTCAGCGGGCCATTATAAAGTCTATTCATGTCATGTTGCTTGTCAAGAGTGCACCACAATGGATCAATATCAAGAGTTATCATGTAAAGTCACATTGTCATGTCGTGATCCTGTAAGTGCACCACAGCGTGCTACTATCAAGGAGATATTAGAGAGTGTACGTGCCATACCAAGATCGTGTTTAAAGCTCAGAGTACATGTACAACATGGAAAATAACATTATAGGACCAGTCAAGTAAAGAGTACAAACAAATTCATAATTTACACTAAGGACCATGGGGACAAATACGGACATTTGTAAGAGATGTCACAAAGGATCAATGGGGTGTCATGAAGAGCATGCACCCAAAATGCATGTGCTGAGAGTGGCATGCGCCCAAGGCTATGCGCCTAAGGGTATGCGCCCACATGTACATACTTAGGACCAAACACATCATGTAGGGCATATGCTATGGAAGGAATGCACAAGGGAGTGCTTGATGGCCTATGCGCCCGCATGGGTGAGACAGGGTGCTGTTGGCATAGTTTATTTTGATAACATTAACAACATCTTCCTAGTCTAGTTTTCTCTGTATTTCAGCTAACAGATAATCTTTCAAAGCTCTCCTACAATCAGTTCTGTCCATTCAAGCCGAGTCATCAAAGACCTATGGATGTTCCTAAAAGAAGACTGAATAAAAGACCAACGCTCCTTAAAGACGGCTCTCAACAGATTCAAGATTTCGAGTCTGTACAAGGTCTAGGTCTTTCTTTATAAACACCTAAGGTTGGATGACAAAACATAAAGCTCTTCTATTTTTCAGTCAAAAATCAATGTCCAAAAGAACGACATACCGAGGTATACCGCTGTGTACCGACGGTATACCGTTTCTGAGCCACAAGAATATTCTGTGACAAACGTCGGCGTACTGACGGCATACTACAGTATACCGACGGTCTACCATTTTGTGAGTCACTAAATGTTCTGTGACGAACTTCGGCATACCAATGGCATACAACAGTATACTGACGGTATACCATTTTGTGAGCCACAAAAATGTTCTATGACGAACTTCGGCATACCGACGGCATACAATAGTATACTGACGGTATACCGATTTGTAAGCCACAAATTGTTCTGTGACGAACATCGGTATACCGACGGCATACTGCTGCATACCGACGGTATATCGCTTCATCTAATTTAATTTTTGAATGGACAAATACTAGCATTAAATATTTTCCAACGGATATAATTATTACCGTTACTGTTCCGAACGGTATGCCGACGGTATGCCGGTCCATACCGACGGCATGTCGTATGGGTTATGTTTAGAAGCATTAAATGCTACCTACCCTTGGTTTTCTATATAAATGGATTCCTTCCTTCCATTGAAGGCCATCCACTTAAGCCATAAATTTCTCAACAACCAAGAGCTCCACCATTACTACTCTACCCAAGCTTTTAATTGTCATCCAATCCAAAAGTGCTAGAGTATTCAAGAGTTGTACTTTTCGATCTTCAAGTGTTATAAAAGATCAAAAGTTTCTTTTCCTTTCCTTTTGAAGTTGACGAGCCTTCGTAAGAAAACTCGCGTGTAAGAAGTTGGCGAGTTCTTCGGATCTAAACTCATGTTGAAGTTGGCGAGTTCTTCAGATCCAAACTCATGTGTACTATTTATTCAATTGTAGATTTAAGCCGGAGAGAGTTCCGGGACTGGATTGCCTCTAGGGAGGAGACCAGGATACATCGAGTATTTGATTTTCTCACTCTCTCTTATTTTAATTCAGTGATATAACTATTTGGGTTTAGTTTTATTTTATTTTCCTATTCACCCCCCTCTAGGGTTTTACAATTGGTATCAGAGCTTTATTCTCTTGATTTGGATTTACACCCTTAGAGTGATCCATGGCCACTAACCCTAGTGTCAACACATTCCACAATGAGGGACACTCCACAAATAGACCTCCTCTATTTGATCGAACCAACTATAACTATTGGAAGATTAGAATGAGCATTTATCTGAAGTCCATAGATTTTGATTTATGGGATTGTGTGATAAATGGTCTCCCTACTCCTTTCGGAGTTATTGAGGATGTTGTATCTGACACCCTTAGGGATAAACTCACTGAGAATGTCAAGAAGCTTACTAGTCGAGACGCTAAGGCTATGAACGCTCTTTACTGTGCTCTCGATAGCAGTGAATTCAATAGGATTTCTACTTGCAAGACTTTAAATGAAATTTGGAAGTTGCTAGAAGTCACTCACGAGGGAAAATCACAAGTAAAGGAATCAAAGATTAGTAGACTCACACAAGAATATTAATCTTTTAAGATGAAACAAGATGAGTCTATTACCTGCATGTTTACTCGTTTCGGTGATATCATTAACCCTCTACTTCTCTTGGTAAGGAATGTCATGCTCATGAAAAGATCAAGAAAATTCTCCGAGGATTGACTAAAGGATGGAGTCCTAAAGCTACCGCCATCATTAAAGGGAACGACTTGACAACCATGAACCTTGAGACCCTCATGGGGAAGCTTATGACTCATGAACTTGACATGAAAGATCAAGAGGAATCATCCATGCAAGAAAAGGAGAAGGAGAAGGCCAAAGAAATGGAGAAGTCTTTGGCTCTCAAGGTTACAAAATCCTACTCAAAGGATAGCTCCGACGATAACGAGTCGGATGATGATGAAGAAATAGCTCTTACCGCAAAGCATTTCCGAAAGTTCCTCAAGTTCAAAAAAGCCAACCGCTTTAGACGTGACAACGATGAAGATCCTGCTTGCTACCAATACAGGAGAATCGGTCACATCAAGAGAGATTTCCTTATGACAAAAAAAGACTCTAGTAAGTACGAGAAGTCTAACAAAGGAAGCTCTTTCTCCAGAAAATACGCCAACACCAACATCTGGTGTGAAAGTGATGCTAGAGATTCAGACAACGACAAAGAATGCAAACACAATACAAATGTTTGCCTCATGGCAACCGATGAGGTACTCGATGATCTCTCTTTGAATACTCTCACTTATGATGACTTGGAAAATGCTATTCTTGAACTATACGAGGAATACAAAGGTGTTAGAAATAAGTACAAGAAATCTCTAAAAGAGGTTAATGCACTCAAACTAGAAGTAGAAAGACTCTCCAATATCACTATTGATGTAAAAGGGAAATCTCCTATCTCTGACACGGATGAGATATAATCTTTGCGACTCAAGTTACAAGAATCTCAAGTTATCATTGAGAAAAAGGATGATGAGATTCAATCCCTCAGAAGGGCTTATGATTTTGCTATGCATAAAGTTCAAGCTACAAATAGAAGAGAATATGATACTTCTACTAAGTATAATGATATTCTTATGCAGGGTAAGAAACTAGTTGATAAGAACACTACTCGTACACATGCTCCAAGACACGCTTACACTCATTACAATACTAGTCACAATTCTTACATGAACAAAAATACTAGACACAGGTCATATCCTAACACAAGGAAATGACCCTTTGTTAAGAAGAATACCTCACATCATGCCTTATATTATCATCATCATAACACTCATGATAGAACTTCTTGTGCTAAAGCTTCACATGTGCATAACACTCACACATTCTCTTCTAAATCTTCCATGATGTGCAACTATTATAGTTTGCTTGGACATACTTCTAATTATTGTATAATAAGGAAATAAGTTGATATGCAAGTAAATAAATGGGTTCCTAAGACTAACAATCAAGGACCCAAAGAATCATGGGTACCAAAATGTTCATCTTCAACTTATGTTGTAGGTGAAGAATCCTTCTCATGCTAGAAGCAAGTGGATCCTCGATAGCGGTTGCTCACGACACATGACCGGTGATGCTTTACTTTTTACAACGCTATCGATGAAGAAAGAAGGACATGTATCCTTTGGTAACAATCTAAAAGGCCACACCATAGGAAATGGTAATATCGGTTCCCCTCATTATCCTTGCATTAAGAATGTTTGTCTTGTTACAAATCTCAAACACAATCTTTTCAATATCATTCATCTTACGGATAATGGTTATGATATTAAGTTTGTTAAACTCAAATGCTTCATTACCGATAGCTCTAGTGGATCTACTGTGTATGAAGGCATTATAAAAAATAATATCTATGTTCTCTATCTTGTTGAAGGTACTAACAATGACAGGTGCTTAGTCGCAAAGAATGATGAAAGTTGGCTTTGGCACATGAGGCTCGAACACGCCAATATGGATACCATGTCCCATCTTGCAACCAAGAAACTTGTACGAGAACTTCCAAGTATTTCCTTCAAAAAGGATATAGTATATGAAGAATGTGAGAAAAGTAAGTTGACCAAGTCATCCTTCAAATCCATTAACTATGTGAGTACCACTAGACCACTTCAACTTATTCATATGGATTTATTTAGTCCTAGTAGAGTAGCTAGTCTTGGAGGCAAACTTTATGCTTTTGTTTTGGTTGATGATTTTTTGAGATTTACTTGGGTCATTTTTCTTACTAGTAAAAGTGATACTTTTCGTGAATTTGTTGTATTTTGTAAACGTGTTCAAAATGAGAAAGGCATTTCTATTAACAAGATTAGAAGTAATCATGGAGGAGAATTTGACAATGCCGATTTTAAAATATTTTGTGAAAAGAATGGTTTTGTTCATGATTTTGCTTGCCAACGAACTCTTCAACAAAATGGTGTTGTGGAAAGAAAGAATAGAACCCTTGACGATATGACCCGGGTTATTGTCACGACCCGCTCCCGAATAATCGGACACAATTCAGACACGCCCAGCCTTCGTCATTAGACACGACGAAGTAAGCTGTACCAAACTAGGAAAATCTAACCAGATAATCATAAATGTATATAATTACAGCATCTAAAACGTATCCCAGAATGATCACCATAATCCATAATTCTATGTATATAAATGTACGAGTCATCAAGAATGAAATGTACTATGAATTCTAAATCAATATCTAAAGTAAGGCTAACAGTCTAAAACTGAAACCTCAAGCTAAGTCATGACCATCCTGCTCAGCTAAGATCCTGGGCTCTGGCCCATAAGGTAGAATGATATCCTGCAAGCGTACCTGCAACTTATCCAGTCAGGAGCAGAGCAAAGTACAGTTCTAGGTAATGAACAAGACATCATGATATGAAAGTACAAGGGAACATGGTATGTAAAGCACAAGAAGGAACATGGTGTATAAGTACATGAAAGAACATAGTATGTAAGAACATGAAAGAACGTGGTGTGTAAGAACATGAAAGAACATGGTATCTCAAGAATCACAGGAACTAAGTACATGATATATCTCCTGAATATGTGCGCACAATGTTTGAAATATAACTAAGTATATGACCGGCTAGGGGTAAGCACATGAAAGCACATGAATGGTACGGCTTAGGACCCGCGTGCACGATAAGGGGTCTAAGCTAAACATACCTAAGTTGTTTCTTGGGTTTGGTCACATAAATAGTATATTTTCCCTCTCCAGGTACAAGTAATAAGAACAAGGAACATGAGCACCAGAAAAATATGTCGTGTCGCAGTGTGTCAATCAAGGAGGCACATGATATAATGAAATGTACAAGACAATAGAGTGTACTTGCCTTGCTCCAAAGAAAGTACGGGAAAAGATCGGATCTAGATGTCCTCATGTTTAAATGATTTACAAGTTGGTTAAGTTCTAAACAAGTATTCACTACCTACCTTTATCTACTAACCATGAATAATTATAGAAAAATTATAAGATATACTAACTGTACTCTAGATATAGAAATACAGTTAGCCAAAGAAGCATCTTCTCAGATAAGAGTTGGGGACTCCATTGCTCTCTCTCTCTTTCCAGCGGTATATCGATGCTCAGGCCCAATCATCATCGACTGAGGTAATATATGGCTTGCTCATGGCCTGCATCATTGTTTTGTGCCAGCAGGGCTCCGAGAGAATGCTCCATTGCTCGTACTCTAGATATCTTGTAGAAGCATGGAAAATAATGAAGAAAGATCCATGTGGCCAGGGAACCCCATGCGGCTCAGATAGCCCATGCGACTCAGAGATTCATGCGGCACAAGGGACTATGCGGCTCAAGACGTTCCATGCGACTCAGAAGAGAAGACACGTGGCTTGCAAACAGTTCTCCCCTCTGCCCTATACTGCATTAATTGCTTTGACGGCTGGCCGCTCTGACGAAACGACAGGTCTGACACAAGGAGGCAATTATGACTCTGTTATAATGACAGAATCCTAGGAAATCAAAAAAATCTCTGGCACAATCCCCCGAAATCCAGAAAATACTATGCAGCCTAGACACGTGGACAGTCATATGCGGCTCGAATGGAGACTCCCCATGCGGCTCAGGCCGAAGTTGTCCTATGCGGCCCAGATCGAAACAGCCCTATACGGCTCACAAGGATCATCTCCATGCGGCTCACTACCCATTATATAGTCCAGATTATCATGTGGTTTGAAAATTCGGGGGCCACTCCCTAAGCTACAATGACACGTGGCCAGGCTTATGTGGCTCAACCCTTATGCGGCTCAATCCTTATGCGGCTCAGTGACTCCCAGGACACGTGTCATAAAGCCAATCAATTTCCCAGATTTACTGCAATCAAAGATTAGGTCAAATCTCAATAATCTGGGACACGTGGCATGAGAATGAATTAAAATTATTCATTCAGATTCGCAGACATCAGCAAATCATCATCACGGAGATTTATTCCAATCAGCATTAATTACTGATAGGATTTGGTGCAATCTACAACAAATGGCCCAGATTCATGACACTCAAGATTAATGGACCAGATTGATCAATCAACAGGCCGCCGCTACTCTAAGGGGCAATCATTACAAACCCTAATGATTGTATTCCCTCCTTATAAATAGCAAGGTGCCATTCCCTTGCAGAAGGACCCCTTTTTCGAGATCAGAGAGCACCAGAATACTTAGAGAGAAAAAGGAGAGAGAGAGAGAGAGAGCAAAGAGAGCATTTCTTCAACGCCGAGCAATCTTTCGGAGCCAAGGCTGCATACCGATCGTCCAAGGAGTAAGGCAGAGCAGCCGTCGCTTTCCCGAGCCTCTATCGTCACCTCCAGAATCTAAAATAAACAATTGTACTTAGACTGTTGTACCTAGGTTTTCGTCCCTAGGCTTTCCTTGTACAAGCGAGTTTGTAACGTAAAGTAAAAGTACAGTCCTTCGATAATTGTTCTGCTCTTTTATATTTCATGGCAAACACGATGGCGACTCTGCTGGAGACAAACTTCTCCACGGCTGAGGAGTTGATGAAGCAATCAGATGTAGCCAAGCTTGGCTCCACGCAACAGAAGATGGTCGTCCGTTTCGACCAACAGGCATTTGAAGAAATGCTCTCTGAAGGAAGTGCTGGCCCTATCCAGAAGCGAACCTGTACAAAGAAAGCTCGCTGCGAGTGGAGGCCAAAATCATTTGCTCCTCCGCAAGCTCTGGATGGGGTACTCTCTGCTACCCAAAACGGCGAAGGCGATTCTCATACGGCTCCACTTCGAGTCGTAGAGCACTCTGCTATCCCCAAGTCCGACAAAGGAAAGCACTACGATGCTGGACTTGCAGGGACAAAGAGTGATTCCATGCGCCCCAAGAAGAAGCCGAGCACTCCTGTGGCCAAATCTGCCAACCACATACAGGAGGCTCATGCGGATGAATCTACCAACCTCATGAAGAAAGGCTATACGACCAGATCATCCAGCCGCATGAAGAAAATTCATGCGACTGAGACTCCCAGCCGTATGAAGAACACATATGCGGCTACGTCCGCCAGCCGCATGAAGACTACTGATGACAGCCGCCCGACGCCTACTCCACGCGGCTCTGTCTTCGATCGTCTCTCTTATGGTCCTGATCTCTTGTGCTCCCAAGAAGATATGTCTGACTCTCTCCAGTATCAGTTAGACTCTTCCAACTATGTGCCCTTACGCACTAGAGCGAAGAAGTCTAGGGCAGCGCGAGCCTGGCGAGTTCGGTCTACTGATCTGATCTCTGACCATCCGAACGTCCTGCATATTGTTACGCAGGCCTCGGATGGGAAGTTATACATAACCACTCGAGTCCAGCCCCCGGCGGCAAACGGACAAAGAGGTTCGCAAAAGTCTTCCAAAATCTTGGGAGCAAACATGGTCAATCCAGACCCATCTGACTTGCGTGAGGCCGTCCTCCACAAACGCAAGGAAAGAAAAAATGCATCGGGGTGCAAAGAGTCCTCCCACGGGCGTCACTGCACCCAAGTTACCGTCAACTGCTGCTGCAATAATGCGACAATACGAGAAGACCAGCAGTCCATCTTTCAAAGACTGCAATAGCCATCTTCAGAAGACGAGGCACTTCCCGTCGTCTCCTGCAACTTTGCTCAGAAAGTTCCCGCCGACGGGAAAGGAAAGAAGATCAGCGCTCCTAGTCCGAAGATATCAACCACTATGACTAAGAGACTGTCGTTTAAGCGGGCGCCCACCACCGGAGTCTTCCAAGGTACCCGTTCTAAAATGAAATCTGCTACAGTAGGAGATTCGTCATCCACAACACAGGGGGTTGCTGGGACTGGGGGTAGCACTCCTCCATACCTCCACAACAATCCGATATTCCAAGAAGACGACTCGGGGGAGATAACTCTTCTATAAGATGCAGCAAACCCCGACATCCCCGAGGACGTCCACAACTCCCAAGACGAGACGAACTCGAAAACTAGGGGTACCGTTTCTTCTGAGTCCGAACCAGAAGAGAATATTCCCACATACCCCGACGACTTCTCACTACAGGGGTATGATTCGGAGGGCGCTTCCTCTACCGCTCCATCCATCTCTCCTCATGTAAAGACGGTGTTCATGACAGACAGCAGCCAAGGCGGTTCCAGCGATCGCCAACGCATCGACACGCTCGAAGCCATATTGCTCGCCTTGGTCAAGTCTATGGACGAGATCAAAGCGTCCCTTCCAACTCTATAAGGGGGGACGCCTGGCCAAACAAGTGCGGGTCCCGCGGTCAATGCGGACTCGAATTCAGCAGCACCAAACCCGGGCAACGATCCTCCTGAAACAACGGCCCCCACCGCCGTGGACGAAGCCCGCGAAGCGAGAAGAGAGGTCCAGGAGCTCCGAGCCATGTTCCATGCTCGAGAAAATTCTCATGACCTCAGAATACGGTAACCATACCCTGCTGCCTGGAGGGATGTTCCATTCCCGCCAAGATATAAGCCGTTCAATATCAATCCATATGATGGCAAGACCTCAGCAAGTCGGTACATCACTTACTTCGAGGTCACCACCGACCATCTGCCCCATGACGATGTCATTCTCACACGATTATTCATCGGGGCATTGGAAGGGGTCGTCTTCGACTGGTACCGCAATCTGCCGGACAACTGTATCCACTCCTTCGCCGGCTTCAAGCGCATGTTCTTGGAGAGATTCTATGAAGTAGGGCAGGACATCACAATGTCCACCCTGATGGACGTCGTCCAAGGAGAGAAGGAGCTGACAAGAAACTACATCGAGCGATTTCGCTAAACCGTAATGAAATTGCCATCTGGAAATCCGGATTCCTCCTTGATTAAAATTTGCCAAAAGAGATTGCTCCCAACAATCAGTCTCTGGATGGGCAAAAGTCAATTCAAGGACTGGAAGACGTTCATCATCAGTGCCACAAGCGTCGAAGAACGATTGAAGAATGCTCGCCAATTGGGATTGTACATCTCGGACGGAGAGAACAAGGGCAAGTGCCCTAACACCAACAACGACAATGGGGGTAGCCCCTCCAACAATCGGGACAGCAGGGGTAAGCAGGCTATGGTGGCCGATACAGCACAGAAACCTGAGCCAAAGCCGACAGACAAACAATGGCCGCAAATCACTTACTCCTTCGAAGATGGTCACGTCAAGCCTATCTTGGATATGCTCATGCAAGGAGACAGAATTCAGCTTCCTCCACCAAGACGGAAACTACGGCAGGCAGACATGGAGAACCCATAGTACTGCCATTATCACCGCTACGTCCACCATGCTACACACGACTGCTACCAGCTAAAACGGTACATCCAAAACCTCATCGATTCGAATGCTCTAGCTATCGATTTCGAAGAGGTAACCGTGGCAGCCAACATGGTGTCAGTACAATTCGGCAGCTTCCCTCCGACGAAAACCCAAGACGGTGTGGTCCCCATCCCTCTGGCAACAATGGAGATTGCTAATCTTCCACCTTCCCAAGATCAGGCTGCTGGTCTAGTGCCTCTCACCACATCACGAGGAGAGTTCATGTGGGTCCATCCAGATTTGGTATCAGAAGTGACTCAGCCCACACCATCTTCCATTTGCAAGAAGAAGAGTTGAAAAGTCACGTCCTGCCGCACAATCTCGGCTGATATCGAAGAAGCTACAGCCGTAGTCACGCGATCTGGGGCACAATCCCAACCTGTGGCTGAACACCCGGCTGAAGATCATCAACCCGCTACAACTGATGCTCCGGGACCGGCTCAGCCTCCGACGACCGACAAGCCTAGGCTGAGGGAGACTCGCTTTGACAAATCCCTCCGAAAAGAGGCATCACAAGGGCTGGAGAAGCCCTACAACTTCGACATCTTAGCACAATTGGCCAACAAACCGGCCAAGTTGTCATTATACGAGCTTCTGAGACTCTCCAAGGATGTTCGTGCGGCTTTGAGCGATGCACTTCAAAATGCCGACGCATACCTGGCTCAGGTCAACCTCACGGGAGAAAACCCGCCTGCAGATCTCCAAGACAGCACCTGCACGGGAGCGATGCCCAACATTGTCTTCACTCCGCAGGACATGCTCATCAAAAACAACCTACATGATCGCCCGCTATACTACACTGGATACATTGGCGACGTAAAGGTGGATCGGATGCACATTGATCCTGGCTCTTCCATAAGCATTATCCCGAAGGGTCTGCTACATCATCTCCGTATCCCAATGCATCTCCTGACGCTTACGAGCACCGCTATCAGCGGTTTCAATTCGGGCAGGAGCTACCCAATTGGAAAGATTCGACTAAACTGTCAAATTGGCGATCTCCAATCCGAAGTCACCTGCTACGTCATAGATACAGACACTTCGTACAATATCCTCTTGGGGCGCCCATGGATACACGATTATATGATCGTGCCTTCCATGCTACACCAGTGCTTCAAATATGTCGACAAATACGGCTTCGTGAGGACAGAATTTGCTGATATCGATCCCTTCAAAGGGGTCAAATCCTACTACTCAGATTCCTGCATGTACGAAAAGTCAAAGAAGCACCTTGATGAAGGAGATATGCAAGCTCGTACTGAGATAGCCACAGGATCAGAAGAACGTCTGACGATCCATCTCCAAGCTCGTAAACCTGGCAAGTCTGCACCCCTTACCGCCACTCTGCGTAAGGACGCAATCAGCCTCTCAGCACAAGAAGAACAAATGATAATCCGGCTGCCAAGGTCTGGCCATGTGCCAAGACCCACAACGGAGCCACTAACAATCAAGCTGCCGAGAGCCAGCCAGCTGCAAACGGAGAAGCTTAATCCCTCCGACAAGCCAGTGATGACACGCCTTCCCAACAAGGGTCGTCACCCCGATGCAAGGTCGGGAACTTCTAGCGAACCAACTACTCCCCACCCAGCATCGAATACCAAGCGGGGGGTCGCTAGTCTGCCAACAACTCCACGCTCTGCTCCATCAGCTGAACCTCTGACGATCAAGCTGCCCAGGTCGTCCTCTCAGTCTTCATTTATGCAGGAGGTAGCCGAAGAGGAACCGGAGCTAGCCAAGTATGTGGCTGCCCACACTGATGTTCCCTCCGCAGATGATGTAATCCCCCTAGAAAAGATACCTTACTTCATCAATAAAGGGCTATCTTTGAACTACCTCGAGCTTAATAACCTCTGTATAATGTATGCTATGGAACACGGTATAGGCACTCATCTACACACACAGGTGACAAATATGTACACCGTGATCCAGCTTACTCCAGTGGAAGACGCATACCGCATAATCGAGGGAGGGGACCATCCAATCATCTTCGGCCGGAAGGACGATCCGTATCCCTTCACCATAGAAGAAGTCAACCTTGGACCAGACACCGGAAGACTGCCTCTGTATCTTTATAGTCCCCAATCCAAATATCTCATGCAGAAACAGGGGTATGATCTGGAGACGACGCCAGGCTTGAACTATGGCACTGGACGACGATTACCTTTGAAGCCACCAGTCCCGGCTGGCAAACCACGTGACTATTATAGCAAGACTCGATGCGGGTTAGGGTATGTTACACCTACGACGACCCCCGAAAGTTCAGATGAAGAATACGACTGGCATTCACATTCGATCGGGTCACCAACTTTTGACTCAGATACCAGCATTGGAGATATATTCAGACAAGTCTTGTCAGTCAACATGGCATTCGCCGACACTTATGAAGAAGATGAAGACATCCCTGAAATCCTCGAGCTAGAGCCATGGGCCCAACAGCTGGATACACAATGGGAAAAGCGGTTCGAACAGAGAGAACCTCCTACTGAAGATGAGGTCATACAAGTGGATCTCGGTAGCGAATCTTCTCCAAAACCGATCTTCGTCAGTAAAAGCCTAACAGACGAAGAGCGAGAATCGCTGCTGGAGCTTGTCAAAGAATATATTGATGTGTTCGCCTGGAGCTATGAAGACATGCCGGGGTTAAATCCCGATATTGCTCTTCACACGCTCAATATTCGGCCAGATGCAAAGCCAGTCAAGCAACAACAGCGACGCTTCCGCCCGGGCATCATAGATGCGATCGAAGCCGAAGTCAACAAACTGATAGCCAGCGGCTTTATTCGTGAGGAGCAACATCCTGACTGGGTTGCCAATATAGTACCCGTCCTCAAGATGAATGGGAAGATTCGAATCTGCATCGACTTCCGCAACCTGAACGAGGCATGCCCCAAAGATGAATTTCCCTCCCTATCACAGACATCATGATTGACAACACCTGCGGCTTCGAACGTATATCATTCATGGATGGTTTCTCAGGATACAACCAAATTAAGATGTCTCCTGATGACGAAAAGCATACATCATTCTGAACACCGATCGGCACATACTGTTACACAGTCATGTCTTTCGGTTTGAAGAATGTCGGCGCCACATATCAAAGAGCTAGGAGCATCATCTTCAGAGACCACTTATGCAAGACGGTGGAATGCTATGTTGATGATATTGCCGTCAAGAGTCGCTGTAAGGAAGACCATCTGCAGGATCTGAGGACGGTATTCGACCTGATGCGAGCACACAATTTGAAAATGAACCCTACAAAGTCCTTCCTGGGCGTATCCAGCGGGAAGTTCTTGGGTTTCATCATCACCGCCCAGGGTATCCATGTAGACCCTGAGAAGACAAAAGCAATTATGGAGATGGGCCCCCCGAGAAATCTCCGCGAACTCAGAGGCCTTCAAGGGAGGCTAGCTTATATCAGGAGGTTCATTTCTAACCTCTCCGGGCAATGTCGACCATTCACCCATCTCATGAAGAAAGGCATCTCATTCGTATGGGACGAAGAATGTCAGCGGACCTCGACATCATCAAAGAATATTTGTCGAACCCTCCAGTCCTGGTGGCTTCGGTCGTCGGAAAACTATTCCTGCTCTACGTACAAGCAATGGAGCATTCTCTCGGAGTCCTGCTGGCACAAAACAATGATGCAGGCCATGAGTAAGCCATATATTACCTCAGTCGAATGATGATTGGGCCAGAGCATCGATATACCGCTGTGGAGAAGGAATGCCTTGCCCGGGTGTTCGCCATTCAGAAAACACGGCACTATGTCACTGGACAAACAATACATATGATCTCACGAGTCAACCATCTCAGGGTCCTCATGACTAAACTAGGGGCACTCAGCTCTCACCTCGCTACATGGGCAATATTGCTGTCCCCTTATCATATGATCTTCGTCCCACAAAAGGCTGTCAAAGGTCAAGCCCTAGCAGACTTTTTAGCAGCCCATCCAGGCTCGGAGTCCTCCAGAATATATGAAGAGATTCTAGATGAGGTCATCGACTCACATGTAACCTCTCACGATGATATATGCGAATGTTCTTCGACGGTGCTTCAAGAACGGGACCCAAAGGCAACATTGTCGTCGGAGTCGGGGTGGTGCTAGTCTTCCCTTCCGGATTGGTGATTAACTGCGCTTATTCTCTCACAGAACCCTGCTCTAACAATGTGGCCGAATACAACGCTTTGGTCATTGGCCTCTAACTTACAAGAGAGCTGGGGGTAGAATATCTTGAAGCATACGGCGATTCTCAGTTAATCGTCAACCAGATCCGGGGTTTATATGAGGTCCGCCATGAAGACATGATCCCCTATCACCAAATAGCGATCGACATTATCTCGTCGTTCGAAGGGTTCTTCATCGAGCATGTTTCCAGACTCTGAAATATCGAAGCCGATGCCTTAGCAGGTCTGGCCCTTCCCTAGCAGTGCCAAATCATACTCAACAATCGGTGGATGTGATAGGCCACGAACTGGTCTGCCCCAAGAACAACGTTCAATTCGTGGCAAGCTATTCCGCTCAGGCGATTGATGATGCCCCAGATTGGAGACAACCATTCATCGACTTCGTCGTCTACGATATCCTGCCCGAGAACCCAAAGGAAGCCACCTCCGTCAGACGGCGTTCCCTCAGATTCTTCTACAATATAGAGACAAAAATACTGTATCGCCGATCCTTGATGGATTATTGCTTCGATGTCTGTCAAACGCAGAAGACAAAGAAGTCGTACGAGAAGCTCATGACGGTGTCTGCGGGGCCCATCAGCCTGGCCCTAAGTTGCAAGATCGCCTTTGCCGAATAGGCTACTACTGGCCCACGATGGTAACAGATACGATAGACTATACGAGAAGGTGCAAAGCCTGTCAAGCCCACACGGACTTCATTCACCAGCCATCCGAATTCCTACATCCGACAGTGGCATCCTGGCCGTTCGAAGCATGGGAAATGGATATCATCGGTCCGATTACTCCACCTTCCTTCCGAGGACATCGCTTCATACTCGCAATCACAAACTACTTCTCCAAATGGGCAGAAGCCGTCCCGCTTACAGAAGTCAAGACTTCAAACGTGATCAGCTTCCTTAAGCATCACGTCATCTACCGCTTTGGACTGCCCCGGAGGATCATCCATGATAATGGTCCGCATTTTGCAAGCCACGCCTTCTATCAGTTCTGCGATAAGCACCCTATCCAGAATATTGCTTCGACACCGTACAACCCAGCAGCAAATGGGTTGGCAGAGGCATTCAACAAAATAATCATCAAACTTCTCAAGAAGTTTGTCTCTTCCAACAAACGCGATTGGAACAAGAAGCTCGGTAAATGTTTATGGGCGTACCATACTACAGTCCGAACAGCTACCGAAAATACACCAATCTTCCTGGTGTACGGGAGTGAGGCAGTCCTCCCATTAGAGACTCAAATACCCTCACTCCGCGTCGCCCTCACTTATCAATTGACGACGGATGATAACTACCGACGCCGACTACAAGAGTTAGAGGCCTTAGACGAAAAGCGCCTCCTCGCTCAGCAAAGAATCGAGCTATACCAAGCTCGTATCTCCGAAGCCTTCAACAAGAAGGTCAAAATCAGAACATTCCAAGTGGGCGATCTCGTTCTGGCGGTCCGGAGGCCGATGGTCATGACACACAAGACCACCGACAAGTTCCAGCCAAAATGGGAAGGTCCATTTATCATCGAGGCTGTATTCTCCAACGGTGCTTACCGCCTCGCCAAGCAAAATGGAGACTTGCTCATGTTGCCCGTCAACGCAAGTTTCTGAAGAAATATTATGTATAAACGACATTTTCCAATATCATTGAGCCATGTGCCTGTGGGTACCGCTGAACTCACACTCACAATTCTCCAGATCATTGAGTCATATGCCTGCTGGTACCGCTGAACTCACACTCACAATTCTCCAGATCATTGAGTCATGTGCCTGCTGGTACCGCTAAACTCACCCTCCTAATTTTCCAAATTTTTGAGTCATGTACCCGCTGGTGCCGCTGAACTCACATCCATAATGTCCCAGATTATCGAGTCATGTACCCGCTGGTGCCACTGAACTCACACTTTCACAATATCGAGTCATGTACCCGCTGGTGCCTCTGAACTCATATTCCGGTCACTCTCTCAGATAGCAAGTCATGTATGATCATACCCCTAAACTTTCTTCCTGGAAGAGATCCTCCTTCATGATCTAATACCCGCACTCCCAGTGCACAAAAAGGGTAATCGATCCACAAATTGCCAAAACGGCCATGTCCTCATTACCTCTGAGTCGTTTAATTTCTGTCAAAAACAAATCACCCCTTACATAGAACTTTCATGTCCTCATTACCTCTGAGTCGTTCTATGTACCCTCCTTCATTGAGCCCACCCCTGCCATGTCCTCATTACCTCTGAGTGGAAAGGCTCCGTCGAAGAAACCTTCATGCTTGCCATGTCCTTATTACCTCTGAGTAAGTATAATTCCCTTTCGACTTATTATCCGTACCCACAACCGGAGTACGCCAAGGATAATAGGTCCATAAATATCATCCGCTGAGTCCACTCCTGCCATGTCCTCATTACCTCTGAGTAGAAAGACTTCACGGTAAAACCTCCGTACTTACCATGTCCTCATTACCTCTGAGTAGGTATGTTGGCCCTCCCTCGTCTTATTATCCGTACTCTAAACCAGGGGATGCCAAGGGTAATAGGTCCACAAATGTCCTCTGTTGACCACAAATGTCCTCTGTTGACTATAAATGTCCCCTGTTGACCACAAATGTCCTCTGTTGACAACAAATGTCCTCTGTTGACCACAAAAGTCCTCTGTTGACCACAAATATCATCCGTTGAGTCTACTCCTGCCATGTCCTTATTGCCTCTGAGTAGGAAGGCTCTACGGCAAAATCTTCGTACTTGCCATGTCCTCATAACCTCTGAGTAAGTATGTTGGTTCCCCTTCATCCTATTATCTGTATCCTAAGTCATGGTACGCCAAGGATAATAGGCCCACAAATGTCCTTTGCTAAGTATCTTAGTACAGGCCCACTATTCCTCATCATACCCCGGGAGCCCAGCTGCTCCATGGCATTCTATATCCCGATACTGGGAACGCCCACGACCACCTTACCGTGGAACTGTTCTAAGTATCCCCAGTTAAACTTGTTACCTGTACCTAAAACCAAGGTATGCCAGGGGTAACAGGTCCACAAACAAATCCCCCATACGGGGCAAACATCACCACAATATCACAGGTACAACAAGCAATGCAAATAAAGGATAGAATGGAAAGTACTCTTTATTTGAAAGAAGAAAAAGCATTACATCTTTTGGGACCACGTCCCTCTTAAAAAAAAGAAAAGAAAAAAGAAAACAGGAACAAAACAAGAAGAAAAGGCCGACTATAGCTCAACATTACACAACTCCAGGAGCCGGCTTCTCACCAAGGCAGTACCCCCCTCGAGCCTCTGCCTAGCTCGGCGCTCAGCCTCCTGAGATAACTGCTCCCCATTATCCAGGTCAATGAGAGCCCGACAGTCGTCATCCAACTTCCTCAGAGCCGCTTCCAAGTCAGCCGAAGCTTTATTGACATTATCGGCTTCCTGGACAATCAGCCCTCTGTTGATCCGGGCCGCCTCGAGCTCAGACTCAAAGAAAGTTAACTTTCTCTGAAGCTCAAGGATCTGTTCCCGCGTATCAGCAATCCCGCGAGAGGCAGTTGCTTCCCGAGCCGTAACTTCTTCACTCTCATGGCTCAATTGATCCTATCGGTCAGACAAGGTACGAAGATCCTTCAGTATGGCTAGCCTAGTTTTATCCTGAGCAGCCTTTGCCTTCTCTATAGCAGCTGCGAGGGAGCCGTGCTCCTGATCAATAGCAGCAGACAGGTCAACCTGCTGCAACACCTGAAGCTGGGCCACCAGTTGATCAGTCTCCAGCAATTTCGATTCCAGAAGTGCAGCCACCCCTGCCCCACTAGGAAGGGCCTTAAGGATATCAATTGACCCTGGACGCATTGTCGGGCCAAGACGAAAGAGGTCCCTCTGTCCATAGCAGCTTCTATTCCCTTTTTTAGGTGACGATGAAAGCTATCGACCACATCCTGTAAAGATTCGTCCAGGACCTCCATCGAGGACGGCGTCAGAGGAAGCGTGGCCGGCAATATCGGAGGAGCAATACTAGAACTTGCCACCAGGGGGGTGGAATCCGAGCAGAACGACGCACGGATAACGGATAACTCTTCCTCCACCACCCGAAGAGCCTGGATACTCGGTAGGGCAGAGAGGTCGACTCTCAGAGCCACCCAAGCAGAAAAGGATGAAAGGACCATCGTCCCCTGCCCTGGCCGTCCCATCACCCGATTTTCCGAACTCGAGCCCACAGGAGGCCCCTCAAGACGAGCCGGAAGAGGAGGAAGTATGCTCCTCTCCGCCGGTGCCCCTTCGATATAGTTCGTCTCAATAGTATCCATCCTCAGCACTGGAGAGGCCGAACCTGTATGCCCAGAACAATGGTCAGTCGATGTGACCTGAAGGATGTGATGATAGAGCAGATAGGCCTCCTCGCAGGATAAGATTCGGCTTATCTTACCAGGAGAGGAATATGGAGGCGGCAGCTCGTGCGTAGCTGACATGACCTCCTTACCTGAGTAAGATTCAGCAGGTTCCTCTATCCCAGCCACCCCGGAGGGAAGTACGACGCGATCAACGTCATTTTGATGAAATTCAGCAGTTTCAGGGACAGGTTCATTAAAATTCCCGTTATCTCGGGTCACCACCTCGGCATCTTGAGACTCTTCTTCTTCTCTTGACACCTACAAGAAGCAAAGAAGATGATTAAAATAAAATCTAGAAGGAAAGAAGGAAGGAAGAGTCGGGAGTGGCTTGGCTACCTCTGACTCGGGGTTAATTTCTTCTCCGCTTTCTCTTATAGTTAGCTGATGGTGTCTGGTCGCAACCAACTTCTGATAACGAGAAATACCGCCAACAGGAGAAACTTGCCTGCTACGCTTTGGAGTAGGGCCAGGCGCAACGGGTGGCTGATCCCCCAACATCTCATCTGACAAAATAGGCAGCTGATCCACCTCTACGTCTGCCACCGGAAGGGTAGAGTCATCTCCATCATGCTCGTTGCCTTCATCATCCTCAGCAACCGAATCCAAATCTGGCACTTCAACTCTAGTCTTTCACTTCTTGGCCCCTTGAGATCCTTCCTCCAGGCCGGTACCAACAATAAAACTGGCACACGGGTTAAAACCGACCGGGGGCTTGTTCTCCATGACAAGATACAAAGCCGCCATGTACAAGATCTCCACTGACGCCTTAATGGCAGGGACCGAGAAAATGGTACGGGTATGGAATGTATCATAGTATTGCCAAGCCCTGATACCATCAAGAAGGCTACCTTCAAAACCCAGACAGGAGCTGGGGCTATCTAGACAAAGTTGGCTGTATCCAAACTGCCGGGCAAACCTGCTAGGCAGATAAGGCTCCAGAAAAACAGTATTACGATTACGATACACCAGATGTGCGGGGCGGATGTTACGCAGCCACAGGAGCATCTGGCCGTCCAGAAGTTGAGGGGGCACAATACCGTCAAGATGTACAGCCTCTATGTCCTTATCAGTAAAGCGAGGGACGGATACAAAAATATGGTATATATCTGCCCTCGCCAAGGCCATCCGGCAAGCCCGCATGGTCTCATACTCCCAAGACTCGTCACGATAACGGAAGATAAATGCGTCATCATCGGTTACACCGCCTTCAGAGCCCGGTCTCATCAAAGACGGATAATGCATCAACAGCCACCCCATCAAATAGTGATAGGGCAACTCAGTCCGTTCAAAATCCTTGGTCACATCGCGAGCAATGACCTTAGATGTGAAGGTACGAAGGCCACGATGTATGCTGCATACCATGGCCGGGAGAAGAGCTAGCCTGATTCGCAAAACTAACTTCACAGCCGGAAGGATGAAGTTACGACTAATTCTCTCGATAAAACCAGCCCCTCCAGAGACTACACAATTTCGCAGCCATATCATCAAAATTCCCGTTAGGAGCGCCTTCTCTGACAGCTCTTGGGTGTCCTGGTAAAAATAACCAAAAGAGTCGGTCTTACTCCCGAATCTGTCACTGGTGGTGGCCACCCTCTTAGCCGACGACACCAAGTCTTTAACCGCCTCCCGGGATCGAGGGCGACGGGAGGCAACTCGACCTGAGGCATCCGTCGGAAAGAGATAGTGCACCCAGTCCTTGGTGTGGGGAGCATTCCCTTCCGAGTTGCTATCCTTTCGGGCTATCTGGTGACATGTGCTATAGTGGCACAATATCTCTTGGTAAAGAGCCACGAAGCCGGGATATCGTCTTTCCAAATCTTCGAACTCCTCATTAGTGGGAGTATACGCCTCAAAAGCTTCGTCCCCCCAAGGAAGCTTAGAGACCGCGTGCATTTCATGGAGCGCGAGCCCCATTTCCCCTACGGGTGTATAGAAGGTTCCCGTACGGCAGTTATACATATCCAGCAGAGACATGAACAACTTCTTGTTTATGGACAAGCCATGGCTGGTGCCTCGAATAACATGGTAAAGGCCAATCTCGCACAAAAAGGCCTCATACTTCTGCAAGATCCACATAGATAGATTGGTCCACGAGGGAATAGGATGTATCCAACTAGGGAGCATCAACCAGCCAATGGGGTAGGAGCCCTTCCGAGCAAGTTGATTTATAAAAGTGTCGATGGTAGAAAATATGAAATTGGGGCCCGACACATTCAAGAAAGTACCTGGGACCAATCCCGTTACAGAACAGCTGGTGTGCACCTTGCCGGCAGCCACTGACTTCAGACTGTTGTTATAATGGATGTTTCCCACAAACATCCCACCTCGGATAGGGGTTAAAGTCTCTTCCATCTTCTGGTCCAATGGGAGCATATTGAACCAAGGTAATTGGAAGTGTTGCTCTATTTGGGGGATGCGGATCGCCATCCCGTTAGAGACAAAACTCCAATTCTTCGACACCTCCAGAACATGACTGTTCTCCACAGTCAAGGCGTCTCCAAAAAAGAACGCAGGCTTCAAATATTCCCCTTCAAATTTCTCGGAGTTCATCATAGCGTTAAGGAAATGGAAAGGCTGGTTCTTAATGGAATTCAGTCTAGCCGGATGTTCGTCACTCGGAAACTGATCCGTCATATGTTAAACAATATGGTCATATCTATAACCCAGAACAGCTTGGGCATTACCTACCAGGAGTTCTCCAGCAGCATTTACCGGCAGATTTATTGAAAAGAAGACAGGAAAAGATAAGTTAAAAAGATGGATAAAAAGAAATGATTGGGTGCTTCCAAGCCTCATGCGGCTCAAGAAAACACCCATACGGTTCCGACTTAATGAAGCCTTATGCGGCTCCAACTTAACGAAGCCTCATGCAGCTCAAGACTCAGAAGAACACTTATGCGGCTCTGTCCAGAGAAAGTCCATGCGGCTCAATGTTGCTTATGCGGCTTCGTCGGCAAAGCATGTATGCGGACATAGTGGCTATTCTTATACGGCCCGCAGCCCAGCCATAGGGCGAACATGAAGCTCACAAAAGCTCATGCATAAAATATGCGACGTAGCCATAGCAGTTAGGGTTTTTTAACTCATATAATGTCCATACCAATAATGGGGGGATAAACGTCAGGATGAACATCGGGTACGACGACCGACGGAGGAACGGCCGCAGTTGAGGCAGAAGTAGTCTTCTTGCCTTTCGCTGTTGTAATCGATGAAGAGGCCGCCTTCTTGCCCTTTGCTGCCACGATCTTCTTGGGAGCCATTAGTTATCGGAGAAGAAAAGGACAAGCGGGATAGGGAAAATTTAAAGAAAAAGAGAAAGTAAAGAAGCCCTTTCGCTCTCCAAACTCCTCTTATTTATAGGAGGACGAGAGAAGGAGGACACGTGGACTAGTAACCGCCTCATAAAAGGCGAAATCGACTCCTCGAATTTCGTTTCCGAGATTCACCCAGGACATAAAATCCAAAAGAATTAATGAACCGGCCATTGGGATTTCCCTCTAAAGACGGCGCTGAAACGAATTAGGAGGCAATTAAAGACCCTCACACGTGGCAAGAAGCCCTACGGCTCGAAAGACTCCGATGCTAAGCCATCCATGTGGCCGAAACAACTCTGCGACTCGAAAGTTCATGCGGCTGAAACTTCTATGCGGCCAAGACATCTATGCGGCTAGGACCTCGTATGCGGCTAGAAGAGCTTGCACACAACCATGCTTCTTATTCAAAGTATTTCAATTTTGCAAATTAAAAACTTTGAAGGGGGTCTTGTAGAAGCATGAAAAATAATGAAGAAAGATCCATGCGGCCAGGGAACCCCATGCGGCTCAGATAGCCCATGCGGCTCAAAGATTCATGCGGCACAAGGGACTATGCGGCTCAAGACGTTCCATGCGGCTCAGAAGAGAAGACACGTGGCTTGCAAACAGTTCTCCCCTCTGCCCTATACTGCATTAATTGCTTTGACGGCTGGCCGCTCTGACGAAACGACAGGTCTGACACAAGGAGGCAATTATGACTCTGTCATAATGACAGAATCCTAGGAAATCAAAGAAAATCTCTGGCATAATCCCCCGAAATCTAGAAAATACCACGCAGCCTAGACACATGGACAGTCATATGCGGCTCGAGTGGAGACTCCCCATGCGGCTCAGGCTGAAGTTGCCCTATGCGGCCCAGATCGAAACAGCCCTATGCGGCTCACAAGGATCATCTCCATGCGGCTTACTACCCATTATATATTCCAGATTATCATATGGTTCGAAGATTCGGGGGCCACTCCCCAAGCTGCTCTGACACGTGGCCAGGCTTATGCGGCTCAACCCTTATACGGCTCAATCCTTATGCGGCTCAGTGACTCCCAGGACACGTGTCATAAAGCCAATCAATTTCCTAGATTTACTGCAATCAAAGATTAGGTCAAATCCTAATAATCTAGGACACGTGGCAGGAGAATGAATTAAAATTATTCATTCAGATTCGCAGATATCAGCAAATCATCATCACGGAGATTTATTCCAATCAGCATTAATTACTGATAGGATTTGGTACAATCTACACTAAATGGCCCAGATTCATCACACTCAAGATTAATGGCCCAGATTGATCAATCAACAAGCCGCCGCCACTCTAAGGGGCAATCATTGCAAACCCTAATGATTGTATTCCCTCCTTATAAATAGCAAGGTGTCATTCACTTGCAGAAGGACCCCTTTTTCGAGATCAGAGAGCACCAGAATACTTAGAGAGAAAAAGCAGAGAGAGAGAGCAAAGAGAGCATTTTTTCAACGCCGAGCAATCTTTCGGAGCCAAGGCTGCATACCGATCGTCCAAGGAGTAAGGCAGAGCGGCCGTCGCTTTCCCGAGCCTCTATCGTTACCCCCCAGAATCAAAAATAAACAATTGTACTTAGACTGCTGTACCTAGGTTTTCGTCCCTATGCTTTCTTTGTACAAGCGAGTTTCTAACGTGAAATAAAAGTACAGTCATCCGATAATTGTTCTGCTCTTTTATATTTCATGGCAAACAAGAAATACAAAGTATACCATAATATTCATAAGTAATTTAGCTACCAGACATATGGGTTGGCAAATACTACTATCCATGATAGGCCTTGATCCTCATATTGTATTTAATCTATATCACACCCAAGCAAAGCCAAAGCCTTCAATATATTATATATATACATAGTCATAGCAGCTTACAAAACTAAGTAATCTAATTATTTATCAAGTCACCATTTACCTTTAAGAAGCTAACTTTTAGGTTAAGATAGTAATTTAGGGTATAGGTAACTACTTAATAAAATGATACAAATTTACATATATCATCCAACTATTTACTGTAAGGAAATTTCTAATATTATTACAAAATAGATGCCAACAAACTTACTCAACCCAGAGTAGGGTTTTTATATAAGTTAATGACTACTATTTACCTAATGGTTAACAAGAAATGCAATATATCAAGAAGTGACAGGATTTTAGAATTAAGTCACAAATAAACGAGGTCACCAATACTCTACAAGTTAAGATTTTTAATAGACTGCTTCTAGCAACACAAGACCAACTTCAAGTTGTATCAACTCTAACATAACCTAATTGCTACTAGTAGGCCACTCTCCTCCTGTACAAATGGAACGGTTGTTCAATTGAACACTAAAGTGGCCAGTCATCTGAGCTCGAATATACACATATGAGTCAACCCAATTAAGCCTACTCAACTAACAGCATTGAAGACTCAGCTTGCATTACTGGTTTAATTATGCAGAACAAAACAGAGTTGGACACCCAACCATACTTCCTTATAAATAACTAATACTAATCCTGGTACAGTAATTGTACAAAACAGAGCCAATCCATTTGAACTAAAACACCATCGGCTATTAAGAGCTCAGGAGAAGAAGATTTGAAACACAATCGAATCCCAGAACATATACATTCGAATCAATCCCAAACACAAAACCAAATTTACCAAGAATAATATAAAAATTAATTGAAAGCATATACAATCATAATGAAAGAATATACAAAATAATAATAGCTTCAAGCTAGAGATTGTTGCATCAACGAAACAACGAAACCAAACTGAGAATCCTGCTCATGCTACTCCATTCATACGGACACGAACACACCCACTAGTGCAAAATCTTGGACATAGACAAGTCTTGGACACGCACCCGTACTATAGCCAATACCAGCCACACGGATACAGCAATCTGAACATGCCTATATGAACATTGCTACGGTTGACACCATCTAAACCACGGACTCAATTAATTCCTGGCCAACACCCCGAACTCAAAGAAGTGTAGTAAGGATCAACATCAATAGAGGGATAACATAAATACCTGAAGGATGATTCAATTTAAAAGGAAACTCGTCTCAAGAGTCAGACAGCTCATCTTCGTATCCGGATACAGTTTTGAGTATTCCGACGAACAGAACTGAAACAACATCGAGCAGCAAAAGCAAAATTCCAATTATTGAAGTTTCTAATTATCCAAAAATCAAGAACAACAAAGGGATTGCAGTGACTTACTCTCAAACGATTCAAATCATAACAAGGACACAATCCAAGGAGTTAGACACAGCCTTCTTGTCCAGCTATGATCGTAAACTCTGATGCGGCATTCCATCAAATATGTACAACACATAGAAAAAGAAAAGAACCAACGTGTCGATGAGTATGGATTTTCTTCCGAAGAATAGCAAGAAATCAAGAACATAGAGGTTTGATACTAACAATTAGATTCGATCACCAATCCTTAGCTACGACAACCAATTAACCAATCCCCTCTTCTGATACATCCCATCATAGTTGTCTAGATCGGAACGACGAACCCAGCTCTTCCAATCAGACACCACCGAACGATGACTACAGAATCACCCCGAAGGAACAATCAATTGAGGATCGACGAGTAAATCGATCAATCCCATGCCAAAATCAGTGCTCAAAAATAATTGATACTTACTGGGTTTGATCGGTCACCGGAGGGAGAAGAACCACGCCTGACCGCCACTCATCGTCGCCGGAAGAGAAAGAACGCTCGATCGTCGAGAATGGATGTGCACAGCCGGAGTGATGGCCAGATCCAGACGCTTTGCCTTTGGCCGTTTTGAACAGGTCACGCCGCCGCTGGAAGCTCGTCGCCGCCGCTGGAGAAAAGACCCGCGTACCGTCGCTGTCGAGGTCGTCGCCGGAACACCACCGAGGAGAGTTGCACTCGACAAGCACCGATCGGCCGTCGCTCGTCGCCTGAGTTGTGTCACCACCGCCTGAGATGTGTCGGTCCAACCTTCAGTCGTCGGTGGAAGTCACCGCCGTGGCCACCGTCCTCGTTCCGATCGCCATTGCCGCCGCTGGGATCGTTACCGACGAAGTTAGGGTTAGGGCTCGGGGAAGTCGATTGGGGAAGAAGGAATGAAGAGCTGAGAAAAAACTTCTGAGAAAGTACTCTCTCTCTCTCTCTCCTGATCTAAATAACATTGGAAGTTTTACAACAAAAAAACCCCACAAATGGCAAGCTTTCAATGGAACCCTCCCCCTTTTCGTAATTTACAGAAAGTATAAAGCAATCAGTTATAAAGGAATATTAATTAGTTAGAATGAGTAAAAATGAGTGGGTCCCAAGTTTGTTACAACAACTTTTAAATTCTTGCTCCTCAATAATTTCCCTCCAAAAATTTCCAATTATCATTATTCAAAATACTACTAGAATTATAAATACTTAATTCAAAACTTACGATGATTATTATAAACTTTAAACTAAAAAAATAATAAATGGGGAAGTGGAGTTACAAATCTCCCCCTTAAAATAATTTTGTCTTCAAAATTCGAGAGACAAACCAAAACAAAATCTCGATAAATTATTTCAACATGAGTCATTTATTGAATTTAAAATTCCTCAATATCAAAATACAATCAGACAAATAAGCTGGAATAGCGCTCCCGTATCTCGTCCTCGCGCTCCCATGTAGACTCTCCCGGAGAGTGATGTCTCCATATGACGCAGAGAAGTGTAATAGTCTGGTTCCGCAAGCACTTCTTCCTACGATCAAGGATCTCCACTGGCTGCTCCTCGTAGGCCAAGCTCGAACCCACCTCTAACTCTGAGTAGTCCACCACATGGCTCGGGTTCGAAATGTAGCGCCGAAGCTGAGATACGTAGAAAATATCATACACTCCCTCCAAACTTGCTGGAAGCGCTAGTCGGTATGCCACCTCACCAATCCGCTCTGTCACATCGAAAGGCCTGATAAATCTCGGACTGAGCTTTCCGCCTCTGCCAAAGTGGGTGACGCCCCTAGTCAACGAGATCTTTATGAACACTTTATCTCCAACCGCGAACTTCAGTGGCTGTCTGCTGCTGTCCGCCCAGTGCTCCTGTCGATCCTGTGCAACTCTGCGACGCCCTGAGCCTTGAGACCCACTACTATAATTATATACAAGAAGTTGAAATAACACGATCTAACAATAATTAAGAATCAAATAGGCACCTGATTGAATGAATTTTCAATTACAACTTAGAGGAACAAAATCATGAAGACACAACTATTAAGTACGATCAAAAATTGATATTTTAACACAAGTGGACTAGGACAAGACAGAAAAATCATGGTCAGATAGACATGATTTAAGATCGAAGTTTAGACAAGACACAAACAAAGTATGGAATCAAAATCTGGAAATGTAGAATTTTGAGAAATTCAAGGATCTAATGATAAAGTGCTAAAGGGAAGTTAGCAAGGTGTGATTGAGGAAACGTACGAAATACTCAAGAGGTACAGTATCAAATCTGGATAACGTGCAAGGATTTGTGATTCTCGAAAACCAATAATCATATGAAAATGGAATATAGTCTCCATAGTATTCAAGAACATATAGGTATTTGAAATTACTTTGCTTAGAATCCCTACCCCGCCAGTATATATCTGACTGCAGTGGACTTTCGGCTCCGTGAATCAAATAACAATATGTCACCAAATATTCTGTCAACCTTATCCATTTTCCAATAATCATTAACAAAACAACCCAAGAGATCAAATTATGAAGAATATGACAAACTCTCAATAATACTCGAAGACCTATGAATGTCTGAAATTACTTCAACTTAGAGTTCCTGTCTCGCCAGTGCGCTGCTGACTACAGTGAACCCTCAGTATCCGTAGTTCTGATAATGACTGCAGCGCACAACTGCCACGTCCCAGTAGATCATCGAATATTCTCTCAACCTTATCTATAGGGATTAAAATTTCAAGGAATCCAAAATGAGCTTCAATAGTCCGAGTCACGAAAATGGTGAGGTTATCTGACTATTAGAATACAAGGGTTTATTAGGTACTAAGAGACGACAAGGGATCCAATCAGTGAGTACAAAAGGTAACCAGGAAGATTTAAAATTTCAGACAGGGAGCAAAGTTTCAAATTATAATAAAATTTTAACTTATATCTGGAATGGTAACAAGATTCCATATATGGGACATTATCCCGAAGGGATAACAGAGTCTCGAAGGATGAACTGAAGCAAGGTATCAGATAAAAGACAAGTTTCAAAATAAGAAATAAATCCCATACTGGAAACAAGTTTCAATAAAATCTCGAATAACAATGAAATCTCGAGCAAAACTTGAATTGAAAACGAATTCTCCAATAAAGTACACAGTGAAAATAGAAAATCAATTATCAACAAAGTCGTGAATAAGGAACAAATTCTCGAATAGAAAATCTTAACGAGGAAACAAGATTTTGAATAGGGAACACGGTCTCAACGAGTCGCGAGTAGGAACTGAAGTTTCAAAGTCTAAAAAATCTTGAATTTGAGACTAAATCACGAACAAAACAAAGTATCGTAAATAGGAAACATGATCTTAAAATCTCGAATGAAATCAAGTTACGAAATAGGAAAAGAGAATCACTGGGTGAATAGGAAACAAGTATCCACGAAACAAGTGATACATCAAATAGGGAACAAGATTCAAACAAAGTGGTGATCAGAACAATTTCTCAAACAAAAAATAAACCATGAATAGAAAAAGAAATCTCATATACGGAACATGTTAAGTCCTCAGATTTGAAAGAAAATTTTCAAAGGATGTCTTGAATTGTGAATAGAAGCAAATATTGAATAAAATCAAATTCCAACAAGCCCCGAATAGAAAACTGAACCTCGAGGAGAAAACAAAATTTATAAATTGTAACTAGTTCTGAATAGGAAACAAAATTCTCGAGTAGAATCTCGAAAAGAAAGCAGGGTTACGAAGAATGGATGGAGGAATATCAATCAACGAATAGGAAACAATATCTCAAAATAAGTTTCAAATATCCACCAAGGTTCCAAAATAGAAAACAAGAAATTTCAAGAAATGGTCTAGATGCTAAAAGAAATTTAAGAAAAAACTGGATTGCTAATCAAGATACATGGTTTCCCCAACCATGCAAAAAAAAATCTTCTATCTTCAGTCTATCTTCAGTATTTCTCCAGGACGGAAATCTCTCTAACCTTCCTCAACTTTCCTGACGTAGACTGGTCCCTGCGGTAATGCTCCATGTGATTGCGAAATCTGGAGAGGTGGGTCCCCTTGCTGTAGTCCTGATACTCCTCGTGCTTGTCTTTAGGCAGTGTGATCAACGGTCTCCGGGCATTCCTTGACTTGATGGGCAGGCGATCCGTAGTACAAGTGTACCCTCCGTCTTTTGTGGCACTCTTCATAGTGGTGTCCTGAGAGGTGGCAGAACTGCAAATGATTGTCGACTGGATCTGAATTTGAACCTCTCGCTGGGCTGAAGAAGCAATGTCTGAGTGTGGCGATGCTTTGCGGATCCATAATAGCTGCTATTTCGGTCATAAGTCTTTATGTCTCTTCTGAGTTTCAGTTTCCTATCTCGTTCTATTATCTGTGTTACATTTTGGATCTCCTAGCTGGTGGCTCTAATTTTTAGAGGAGTTTGGTCCTCATTAACTTGGATGATCTTCAGTGGCGACTCCAGGTTTTCGGTCTTCTCCCTCTAGGTGTCCAGTAACTTTTAAAATATCTCCATCAGCTATATACTACCCATCGGGATAGTAGGACGATAGAAGGTAGTGGAAGCTCGAAACCCTCAAGTGTAGGTGGATCGACTGTTCCGGTGTTGTAACGCCCCAGTCCCAAAATACGTAGGACTAGGAACGTAGACATGCCAGCCGTATAATAAATATATGTAAGCTGTAGAATGCAGTAGAACCATAACTAATCTCATCCACCAAAAAATAAATGAATAAAAGATATCATATAATGATAATGAATTGTCTTGATACAATATGTTGGGCGGAGACAAATCCACTACCAACAAGTAAAGGAAAAATACATGAGAAAGGAAATGAAGTTGGCGAGCGAAGCGAAGACGACCCAAGTGCAATCATCCTCGAAGAAATAACGATGATCATGGCTAGAGCTAGAACACCTGCGAAAAACAAGAACACACACCTGGCGAGACAACTAGGTCCTCAGAGGGACGTAACAAGACACATAATATCATGCCAATAACTGAATAAACAAAGCTCAACAGAAAAGTATATGTAACTACAAAAATAAAGGTCCTTAACCATTCTATGTGAAAATGCATTTTGAAGACAACGTTCCACACAAGGGCTCTGGAGACTAGAAACACGGCACGTTAGCGTTTCAACCAAGCCACTAGTGGCGTCTAGAGAAAAGTAAATTAATGCACGGCCAATTAACACTCGAGTGGGAACTAAGGGGCATCTAGAGAAAAATAAATGCACGGCCACTAGCTCTTGGATTAGTCATTAACGGCAGCTAGAGGAAAGTAAATGCACGGCCCATTTGTGTTTCAACCGAGGCACTAGTGGCATCTAGAGAAAAGAAAATAAGTGCACGACGCACTAGCTCTCGGCTGAGTCACAAATAGCAGCTAGAGAAAAGTAAATGTGTGAAAGCCCCTGTGCCTAATAACTGTCTTCACCCTCCCCATGCACTACTCGTGCTGAATCCACACTACGATATTTCTAATAACCGCTAAGTCTTCTAGACAACTATATTAGCAGTTATATTCTAACGCTCGTCCTGTACGCACCGATGTACGGTCGGTATGCAAGTTCGAATCTATATGAGACACGTGACATCGTGGCACACAGGTGTCGGGGCAATGAATGCGGTACAAACAAAGGTGTTCCCTTAACTCTAGGCCAAATGCATAACAAAAACTAAGTATAGTAATTTGCAACTACATAAAGTTTTGAAAGAACAACTTATAAGAAATAAAATATGCATGATATTGAGCAAAAAATTAAACAGTAAAGGCAAGGTGTCTTGCCTGGTATTGCACCCGATGTGGTGCGGTGTTCAAGGTGGCACAACATGCGACTTCAGTGTAACAACTACGCAAAATAACCTCGAATGGTGGCACGGACAATTCTATGGGGTCCAGGATGGTGAAATTAGTTAGGGTTGACATAAGGTAGACCAAGATTGGTCGAAGAAAAAGGAAAATGAGGATAGTCATGGACAGAAGGATTATCGAAGGTAATTCATATAAAAAATATTTAGAACTATTTATGAAAATATTTATAATATATATATATTTTTTTAAATATATTCTACCAGTTAAAAATACTTTAAATAAATAATTTGAAACTACATAAAGTTAGTTTTGGGTCAAAACTATAATACTATTTTGAAGGTCAAGAAGCTATAAAGTAATAGAAGATAATATAATAATATTTTAAGATTTTAAAATCTATTTGGAAATCAAGACCAGCCAATACTATAATTTTTATTACAAATAAAATTTTAGAAGCTTATACATATATATATTCTAAAAGAAAATTTATAATAATGAAAATCTTAATACTATAATGGTAACTAATGATATACTAATAAAAAGTAGTTATTTACAGTATTTAAAAATCTAACAAGAGTACTAAAGTATTACTCATCATTATGTACAATACAATAAAACAAAATATTAAGTAAAATAACACTAAAAACAACCACTCCACAATCAAACAAGAGAAAATATAAACAAAGAATAAATAATATTAATAACTAAACAAATAACAATAAAAAATCAAAAGAAAAAGAAAAAGAATAAAGTGTAGCAGCAGGCTGCAGCTGACTCTCTGCTGCCAAAATAAAAGAAAGAAAAAGAAAGCACAAGGTGTGAGAGAGAGAGAGAGAGAGAGAGAGAGGAAGAGAAGGGCGAGGCTGAGAGAGTAGGAGAGGGAGAGAGGATGACGGGAGGAGAGGGTTCAGCGTCGAGCGGGAGTGATCGAAGGGGCGGCCAAGGCGAGGGCGGTGAGGAAGAGCGGAGGAGGTCGTAGAGAAAAGGGGCGAAGGGTCGGAGTGAGGTCGCGGCGCCGGGCGGAGCTGGATTGTGGGCGGGGCGGAGCAAATCTGGGTCGATCCTCATCAGGGACGGCAGAGGATGTGCTCGCGGAGGTGGACGGGCGGAGATGGTGACGAGCTTGGGCGGAGAGCGGGGGAGATGGGGCGAGCGGCTTACAGGACTGGAAAGTTGGGGCTGGCGCGTGCGGAGGAAGGGAAAGGCGCGGCCTCTGGAGTTCGGTGCTGCGGCTAGGCGAGCGGCGGAGAGGGTTTAGGGGAAGTCGACAGAGGCTATGCGGCGGAGGAGGGAGCGAGGCTCACTGATGGGGGCGGCTCGCGGGAAGCCACGGTGGAGGCGGCGCTCAGGATTTGGCGAAGAAACGGCTGGGCGTGGACTCGGCGAGGGACACGCGGTGATGGTCGAGGCTGCGAAAGCACGGTGGTGGTCTGGGTCGAGCACGGACAGGTGAGGTTTTCACTTTTGCTCATTTGGGATGGTGGTGGCCGAGGTTGGTTTCCGGTATAGGGGTGGCCGCGGCCGTGGCCGTGGCCGACGTGGTTTTGTCGGTTGCGTGGGAAGGATGGGTTTTGCTAGGGTTGTGGGGGTGATTTGGGGTCTGGACTCATGGCGGACGGCCGGCGTGAACGATAGGGTAGCTGGCGTTTGGCAGGATGATGATGGTCGATTGTCGGGTGGCTCGGCTGCTGGTGGTAGCGGGTGTTTTTTGGTGGTTTGGTTGAGACGGGTGTGGCCGGTAGGTGGCCGGGAGTATGGTGGCAGGGAGAAGGTGAAAGTGGTGGCTTTGGTTGCGGTTGGGGTGGTTACGACGAGTTTGGGTGGTCGCCAGCCTTGGTGGCAAGGTCGTGGTTATTGCTGTCGTGGTAGTCAGACACGGGTGACGGTGGACGGGATTAGGGCAGGACTAGGGATAGCTAGGATTTTCCGTGTCGAAGTTGTCGACATGGAAGAGGATGAGATGTATATGTACAAGATGGAATAAGATTATGGATATGGGAACACGGACGCGATGCACGACACGTTTGTGAAATTTGTGAAGAAATTTTGTGGATGGTAAAAATGTTATGGATGAGTACCTCTCCTTATATAGGAGGTAGGAATTCCCAGTTGGATAAGGATTTAGAAAATTTTAATTCCTTAATAGATAATACGCTATTTAATTTAAATAAATTTAAAACCAATCAATCCAAATCCAAATTCAATTTAAATCTAATTAAATTCCATCTTTTCGTTTAAAATCAAATAAGATAAATTAAATTTCAAATATAGATATTAATTTAACTATTTACATAAATCCATAAAATCAAATCAAGATTTTAAATTGTCACAAAAATTTTAAAATATGTTTTCCAAAATACTAATAATAATAATTTTGAAAATTATATTATTATTTAAAAATAAACTAATAAACAATTACGAAATATAATATGTATGCACAATTAATATTTACATAAATATACTTTTCTAGTATACCATTTTTAAGAATATTATTTATTATTATAACTATATAATGAAGGGCTTTTCATAAATAACATAAATAAAATAATAACTTGGAAAATTTTGGTACGATAGCTAAAATAATTATTTTGAAACGGGAAAAATAGAAAAATGTTTTTCTAAAAATATGTACGCTCGCAAATAATCGCACTCGTCGAGCAAATTCGAAAAACAAATTTTCGTACGCGACGTACAATACAACTATACGACGTACAATACAAAAAAAAATATTACCAAATTTAAAAAAAATAGTAGAAAATTTAGGGGTTTTACATCCTACCCAACTTAAAAGAATTTCGTCCTCGAAATTAAGAATTAGTAGGGGGTGAGAAGACACAAGGGATATCGGTGGAGAACAATCAATTATTTGGTGAAACAAGTATTGATGTTCGACATGGGATTAGCAAGCCGTGGCTTAAAAGCTAATATTTAAAGTTAATCATGATAACATGCAAAGGAGTAATATGGTATCAAGAGAATAAATAAGCGGCCTAAAAGATATGTTTTGAAAGTGGGTTGAGAGCATGATTAGGACGAATTTAAATTCACTCCTATTTAAGTGATTAGGAGGTCGCGAAAGTAAATATAGGGTCGAGGAAAAGAACGAGCAATTTAAAACGAAGGTATAGCAACTTTAAGTGGTAATGGTCCTAATCGATAGGAAGGCTAGAGGAAGTTCTAGTATAACGCCTTCGTCCTTCTAAAATAGGTAGAGGCGAAAGCTATAAGGAGTTCAATGACGATTTTATCGAATACCAATACGTGATTCAAGGACGATCATATAATTTTGAAAGAATTTTCAAGACAGTCGTGGATGAGATTCTAAAGGTTAAGTTTATTTATGTTCCATCCACGTAGAATAATAGATAAAAGCGAACCAAAGTGCACTTGGTTGATCAGACCATCATGCACCGGTTCTGATTAGACAATATGTTAGTGAGCGGTCGCTCAATAGCATATGTCTCGATCAAGCTTGATAAGGATTAGCTTGCAAATACTAGGCTATATTAGCATCATTAGTTTAGATAGTAAAACATAGGCACGATGGTAGATGAAATAAGAACCAATATGAATAGTCTAAGAGTCATAAGAATCTAAGTCTTGTTTATTCCTATACTGTCATTCTACGGTTTTTATTGACCAAGGCTTGGTTGACCAAATGGGTTAAATTCTTCTAGTCTCTATAGTCTAGATAATACTATTTGTATTCTCTTTAATGGTCAAGGGTGTGTCAGGTCGTAGGGTATTCTACCCAATTTAAAAGAATTAAGCTAAGAGTGTTTGGGACAGCTAACTAGTAGGGTCAATCTCTAGCAAGCACGAAGGAAAGATAAGAATAATGATATGAGGAATCAAGCAAGATGCAATTGATGAGTCGAACGGTAGTTCAAATATGGATTCAAGGAAAGAGGTCAAGTATGTGGATGAGATCCTAGACTTCTAATCCTATACGCAGGCTTACTTGGTACGGTAAAGTAACCAAACAATTTATCTTGACCTGCATGGGCCACCACAAAAACATGTAACGCCCCAGTCCCAAAATACGTAGGACTAGGAACGTAGACATGCTAGCCGTATAATAAATATACGTAAGCTATAGAATGCAGTAGAACCATAACTAATCTCATCTACACAAAAATAAATGAATAAAAGATATCATATAATGATAATGAATTATCTTGATATAATATGTTGGGCGGAGACAAATCTACTACCAACAAGTAAAGAAAAAATACATGAGAAAAGAAATGAAGTTGGCGAGCGAAGCGAAGACGACCCAAGTGCAATCATCCTCGAAAAAATAGCGATGATCACGGCTAGAGCTAGAACACCTGCAAAAAACAAGAACACACACCTGGTGAGACAACCAGGTCCTCAGAGGGACGTAACAAGACACATAATATCACGCCAATAACTGAATAAATAAAGCTCAACAGAAAAGTATATGTGACTACACAAATAAAGGTCCTTAACCATTCTATGTGAAAATGCATTTTAAAGACAACATTCTACACAAGGCCTCTCGAGACTAGAAATACGGCACATTAGCGTTTCAACCAAGGCACTAGTGGCCTCTAGAGAAAAGTAAATACACGGCCAATTAACACTTGAGTGAGAGCTAAGGGGCATCTAGAGAAAAATAAATGCACGGCCACTAGCTCTTGGGTGAGTCACTAACGGCAGCTAGAGGAAAGTAAATGCACGGCACAATTGTGTTTCAACCGAGGCACTAGTGGCATCTAAAGAAAAGTAAATAAGTGCACAGTGCACTAGCTCTCGGCTGAGTCACAAATGGCAGCTAGAGAAAAGTAAATGTGTGAAAGCCCCTGTGCCTAATAACTGTCTTCACCCTCACCATGCACTACTCGTGCTGAATCCACACCACGATATTTCTAACCGCTAAGTCTTCTAGACAACTATATTAGCAGTTATATCATAACGCCATCCTGTACGCACCGATGTACGGTCGGTACGCAAGTCCAAATCTATATGAGACACGTGACATCGTGGCACACAGGTGTCGGGCCAATGAATGCGGCACAAACAAAGGTGGTCCCTTAACTCTAGGCCAAATGTATAACGAAAACTAAGTATAGTAATTTGCAACTACATAAAGTTTTGAAAGAACAACTTATAAGAAATAAGATATGCATAATATTGAGCAAAAAATTAAACAGTAAAGGCAAGGTGTCTTGTCTGGTATTGCGCCCGATGTGGTGCGGTGTTCAAGGTGGCACAACATGCGACTTCAGTATAACAACTACGTAAAACAGCCTCGAATGGTGGCACGGACAGTTCCATGCGGTCCAGGACGGTGAAATTAGTTAGGGTTGACATAAGGTAGACCAAGATTGGTCGAGGGAAAAAGAAAAAGGAGGATAGTCATGGACAGAAGGATTATCGAAGGTAATTCATATAAACAAATATTTAGAACTATTTATGAAAATATTTATAATATATATATTTTTTAAATATATTCTACCAGTTAAAATATTTTAAATAACTAATTTGAAACTACATAAAGTTTGTTTTGGGTCAAAACTATAATACTATTTTGAAGTTCAAGAAGCTATAAAATAATAGAAGATAATATAATAATATTTTAAGATTTTAAAATCTATTTGGAAATCAAGACCAGCCAATACTATAATTTTTATTACAAATAAAATTTTAGAAGCTTATACATATATATATATTCTAAAAGAAAATTTATAATAATGAAAATCTTAGTACTATAATGGTAACTAATGATATACTAATAAAAAGTAGTTATTTACAGTATTTAAAAATCTAACAAGAGTACTAAAGTATTACTCATCATTATGTACAATACACTAAAACAAAATATTAAGTAAAATAACACAAAAAACAACCACTCCACAATTACACAAGAGAAAATATAAACAAAGAATAAATAATATTAATAACTAAACAAATAACAAAAAAACAAATCAAAAGAAAAAGAAAAAGAATAAAGTGTAGCAGCAGGCTACAGCTGACTCTCTGCTGCCAAAATAAAAAAAAGGAAAAAGAAAGCTCAAGGTGAGAGAGAGAGAGAGGAGGAGAAGGGCGAGACAGAGAGAGTGGGAGAGGGAGAGAGGATGACGGAAGGAGAGGGTTCGGCGTCGGGCGGGAGTGATCGGAGGGGCGGCCAAGGCGAGGGCGGTGAGGAAGAGCGAAGGAGGTCGGGGAAAAAAGGGGGCGAAGGGTCGGAGCGAGGTCGCGGTGCCGGGCGGAGCTGGGTCGTGGGCGCGACGGAGCGGATCTGGGTCGGTCCTCATCAGGGACAGCGGAGGATGTGCTCGCGGAGGCGGACGGGCGGAGATGGTGACGAGCTTGGGCAAAAAGCGGGGGAGATGGGACGAGCGGCTTACAGGACTGGGAAGTTGGGTTGGCGCGTGCGGAGGAAGGGGAAGGCACGGCCGCCGGAGTTCGGTGCTGCGGCTAGGCAAGCGGCGGAGAGGGTTTGGGAGAAGTCGGCGGAGGCTGTGCGGCAGAGGAGGGAGCGGGGCTCACTGATGGGGGTGGCTCGCGGGAAGCCACGGTGGAGGCGGCGCCTGAGATCTGGCGAGGAAACGGCTGGGCGTGGACTCGGCGAGGGACACGCGACGATGGTCGAGGCTGCGGAAGCATGGTGGTGGTCTGGGTCGAGCACGGACAGGTGAGGTTTTTGCTTTTGCTCATTTGGGATGGTGGTGGCCGAGGTTGGTTTCCGGTATAGGGGTGGCCGCGGCCGTGGCCGTGGCCGACGGGGTTTTATCGGTTGCGTGGGGAGGATGGGTTTTACTAGGGTTGTGGGGGTAATTTGGGGTCTGGACTCGTGGCGGACGGCCGACGAGAACGATAGGGTAGCTGGCGTTTGGCAGGGTGATGGTGGTCGATTGTCGGGTGGCTCAGCTGCTGGTGGTAGCGGGTGTGTGTTTTGGTGGTTTGGTTGAGACGGGTGTGGCAGGTAGGTGGCCGGGAGTATGGTGGCAGAGGGAAGGTGAAAGTGGTAGCTTTGGTTGCGGTTGGGGTAGTTGCGACGAGTTTGGGTAGTGGCTGGCCTTGGTGGCAAGGTCGTGGTTATTGCTGTCGTGGTAGTCAGACGCGGGTGACGGTGGATGGGGTTTGGGTCAGGACTAGGGATAGCTAGGATTTGCCGTGTCGGAGTTGTCGACATGGAAGAGGATGAGATTTATATGTACAATATGGAATAAGATTATGGATATGGGAACACGGACACGATGCACGACACGTTTGGAAAATTTGTGGAGAAATTTTGTGGATGGTAAAAATGTTAATGATGAGTACCTCTCCTTATATAGGAGGTGGAAATTTCCAGTTGGATAAGGATTTGGAAAATTTTAATTCCTTAATAGATAATATGCTAATTAATTTAAATAAATTTAAAACCAATCAATCCAAATCCAAATTCAATTTAAATCTAATTAAATTCCATCTTTTCGTTTAAAATCAAATAAGATAAATTAAATTTCAAATATAGATATTAATTTAACTATTTACATAAATCCATAAAATCAAATCAAGATTTTAAATTGTCACAAAAATTTTAAAATATGTTTTCCAAAAATAATAATAATAATAATTTTGAAAATTATATTATTATTTAAAAATAAACTAATAAACAATTACGAAATATAATATGTATGCACAATTAATATTTACATAAATATACTTTTCTAGTATACCATTTTTAAGAATATTATTTATTATTATAACTGTATAATGAAGGGCTTTTCATAAATAAAATAATAACGTGGAAAATTTTGGTACGATAGCTAAAATAATTATTTTGAAACGGGAAAAATAGAAAAATATTTTTCTAAAAATATGTACGCTCGCACATAATCGCACTCATCGAGCAAATTCGAAAAATGAATTTTTGCATGCGACGTACAATACAACTACACGACGTACAATACAAAAATAATAATCATTACCAAATTTAAAAAAAATAGTAGAAAATTTAGGAGTTTTACAGGTGTCGCGTGCTTTTGAATTATCTGAAAAATAAAAAACTGTCAAAATGTCCTAAACCTAAAACAACAAGTGTTTAAAAAATATTAATATACCCGAGGTACCTGATTTCCTATGCTGTGATCAAGTTTCCCAAGTTTAAATCAAGTCCCCCAATAGTACGCTAAGACCTAGGTACCATTAGGATAGACCTGCATGAGCCACCACTAAAATATGTCACGACCCGCTCCCGAATAATCGGACACGAGTCGGACACGCCCAGCCTTCGTCGTTAGACACGACGAAGTAAGCTGTACCAAACTAGGGAAATCTAACCAGATAATCATAAATGTATAGAATCACAGCATCTAAAACGTATCCCAGAATGATCACCATAATCTACAATTCTATGTATATAAATGTACGATTCATCAAGAATGAAATGTACTATGAATTCTAAATCAATATCTAAAGTAAGGCTAACAGTCTAAACCTGAAACCTTAAGCTAAGTCATGACTATCCTGCTCAGCTAAGATCTCGGGTTCTGGCCCATAAGGTAGAATGATATCCTGCAAGCGTACCTACAACTAATCCAGTCAGGAACGGAGCAAAGTACAGTTCTAGGTAATGAACAAGACATCATAATATGAAAGTACAAGGGAACATGGTATGTAAAGCTCAAGAAGAAACATGGTGTATAAGTACATGAAAGAACATGGTATGTAAGAACGTGAAAGAACATGGTGTGTAAGAACAAGAAAGAACATGGTATCTCAGGAATCACAGGAACTAAGTACATGATATATCTCCTGAACATGTGTGCACAATATTTGAAATATAACTAAATATGTGATCGGCTAGGGGTAAGCACATGAAAGCACATGAATGGTACGGCTTAGGACCCGCGTGCACGATGCGGGGTCTAAGCTAAACACACCTGAGTTATTTCTTGGGTTTGGTCACATGAATAGTATATTTTCCCTCCCCAGGTACAAGTAATAAGAACAATGAACATGAGCACCAGAAAAATATATCATGTCGCAGTGTGTCAATCAAGGAGGCACATGATATAATGAAATATACAAGACCATAAAGTGTACTTGCCTTGCTCCAGAGAAAGTACGGGTAAAGATCGGATCTAGATGTCCTTCTGTTTAAATGATTTACAAGTTGGTTAAGTTCTAAACAAGTATTCACTATCTACCTTTATCTACTAACCATGACTAATTATAGAAAAATTATAAGATATGTATTAATTGTACTCTAGATATAGAAATACAAAGTATACCATAATATTAATAAGTAATTTAGCTACCAGACATATCGGTTGGCAAATACTACTATCCATGATAGGCCTTGATCCTCATATTGTATTTAATCTATATCGCACCCAAGCAAAGCCAAACCCTTCAATATGTTATATATATACATAGTCATAGCAGCTTACAAAACTAAGTAATCTAATTATTTATCAAGTCACCATTTACCATTAAGAAGCTAACTTTTAGGTTAAGATAGTAATTTAGGGTATAGGTAACTACTTAATAAAATAATAAAAATTTACATATATCATCCAACTATTTACTGTAAGGAAATTTCTAATATTATTACAAAATAGATGCCAACAAACTTACTCAACCCAGAGTAGGGTATTTATATAAGTTAATGACTACTATTTACCTAATGGTTAACAGGAAATGCAATATATCAAGAAGTGACAGGATTTTAGAATTAAGTCACAAATAAATGAGGTCACCAATACTCTACAAGTTAAGATTTTTAATATACTGCTTCTAGCAACACAAGACCAACTTCAATTTGTATCAACTCTAACATAACCTAATTGCTACTAGTAGGCTACTCTTCTCCTGTAAAAATGGAAAGGTTGCTCAATTGAACACTAAAGTGGCCAGTCATCTGAGCTCGAATACACACATATGAGTCCAACCCAATTAAGCCTACTCAACTAACAACATTGAAGACTCAGTTTGCATTACTGGTTTAATTATGCAGAACAAAACTGAGTTGGACACCCAACCATACTTCCCTATAAATAACTAATACTAATCTTGGTACAGTAATTGTACAAAACAGAGCCAACCCATTTGAACTAAAACACCATCGGCTAATAAGAGCTCAGGAGAAGAAGATTTGGAACACATTCGAATCCCAGAACATATACATTCGAATCAATCCCAAACAAAAAACCAAATTTACCAAGAATAATATAAAAATTAATTGAAAGCATATACAATCATAATGAAAGAATATACAAAATAATAATAGCTTCAAGCTAGAGATTGCTGTAGCAACGAATCAACGAAATCAAACTGAGAATCCTGCTTATGCTACTCCATTCATACGGATACGAACACACCCACTAGTACAAAATCTTGGACACAGGCAAGTCTTGGACACGCACTCGTACTATAGCAAATACCAGCCACACGGATACACCAATCTGAATACGCCTATATGAACATTGCTACGGTTGACACCATCCAAACCACGGACTCAATTGATTCCTGGCCAACACCCCGATCTCAAAGAAGTGTAGTAAGTGTTAGCCCAATGATTACATCATGTTTTTGAATATGACTAATCAATTAAGTTTACCATAATGACATCACTAATATTCATGTAATCACTATCATGTTGCTACTTAAACTTAGCATTGTCCTAAATGTTCTCTATATCATATTGCTATGCTTGTATCATATTATTCTGTTTGTCTAACATGTACTTGTAGACATACAGTAATAATGATCAAGCTTTGTCAATCCAGGACATATGCAATAGAGTAATATTGATGGGCCAAAGACGGCGTTATACAAGAAGATTTCTTTGAACCGCCTAACGACCTATCCGGGGCCTCGCATCGGGGGTTCCGCTGTCCGGTCAGTGGACAGGGGTCGAAGGGGCAGTGCCCCCCATCTGGGGTTCGGGGGCGAAGCCCCCGAAAGGTATTCAGATTTTTAGATCTGTTTATCTTTGGACGACCGCCGTCAAGGAAAAATATGTCTTCAAGTTTGAAGAAAGGCATCATCAAAGGGATCTTAGTTTTCCTATTTTATCAACATATTTTTCATATTTATTGAGTCTAGGAATACGATGTAAACTGTATCGTACTGGCAAATAGGTGTAGAAGCATGGAAAAGAACGAGAAAGGCCCATGCGGCTCAAAACAGAAAAAGCCCATACGGCTCAAAACAGAAGAAGCCCATGCAGCTCAAAACAGAAGGAGCCTCATGCGGCTCAGGAATCTATCGGAGTCTCATGTGGCTCAGAAACTCTCCAAAAGCCTCATGCGGCTCAGGAAAGAATCACGTGGCCCTATGCAGCTTGCTTTTTACAGCTGGCCATAAAGTTACTGCTCCCATTAAATGCTCTGACATAAAGTGGTAACTCTGAGATTAAAGTTGAAATGATGAACTCTGACATGACGGTGTGTTCTTCGAGAAACGAAGAAAATCTCCTATACAACTGGCACGATCCACCAACTCCAAAGCTCTCTATACGGCTGCCACCCCCCTCATGCGACTGATGCTCTCATGCGGCTTGGATCGTGGAGACTAGCGTCATACGGCTCAAATCCTAAGAAGCCACCCCATACGGCCGATGTCCTCATACGGCCCAGATCATGGGGATTATCTCCATGCGGCTCAAATACTGAGAGGCCATACCCATACAGCCTTGACACGTGGCTAGTCTTATGCGGCTCAATTGGAAACGACCCCCATGCGGCTCATATTTCAGAGGCTACATCTATGCGGCTGCTATATTCAAGGAGTTCAAAACCTAAGAAGCTACCCTCATGCGGCTGTGGCTCACGGTTATGACACGTGGCAGAAGATCAGTTTCCCCGTAATGATGGATAGACACGTGACATTAAATTAATCAAGATTTATCAATAGATCCCAACAACCAGATTTATTACAATCATCATAATTACCCTAAATTAAATCAGATCAGACAAATCGAACACGTGGCAGGAGATCCGAGCCTATCAAAATTCATGGCAATCAACATTAATTGCCCATAAGATTTGGTACAATCTACATTAATTGTACAGATTTATTGCAATCAAAATTAATGGTCCGGATGATTGGCCGCCGACTTTTTTAAGGAGGGAATTATTGTAAACCCTAATGATCAGACCCCACTCCTAAAAATAGCAAGGTGCCATTCCCTTGCAACCGGCCGAGAGAGAGAGAGAGAGTAGAAGAGATCTGGAGAGACCTGAAGACCTGGAGACCTCCGGCTGAATATACAGAGAGACAAAGGCACGCGCAGAAGAGTCTCCCCACACATTCCGAGAGCATTTCTTCACCAGAGCCAAGGATACGTCCGATCGTCCAAGGAGTAAGGCAGAGCTACCGTCGCTTTTCCGAGCCTCTACCGTCACCCCCTAAAATCAAAACTAAATAATTGTACTTAGATTGCTGTACCGAGGTGTTCATCCCTAGGCTTTCTTTGTACGAGCGAGTTTGTATTATGAATCTAAGTTCAGTCCTCCTATATAATTGTTTTGTACTTTTACAATCAATGGCAAACACGATAGCGACTCTGCTGGAGAGAAACTTCTCCACGGCTGAGATGTTGGTGACGCAATCGGATGCAGCCAACCTCGGCTCCACACAACAGAAGATGGTCGTCCGCTTCGACCAACAGGCATTTGAAGAAATGCTCTCCGATGGGAGCGCTGGCCCGATCCAGGAGCTAGCCCGCATGAAGAAGGCTCGTAGGGAGTGGAGGCCCAAGTCATTTGCTCCTCTCCAAGTCCTGGACGAAGTACTCTCTGCTGCACAAGACGGCAAAAAAGACTCTCATACGGCTCCACTTCAGGCCATAGAGGACTCTGCTGTCCCCAAGTTCGGCAGAGGAAAACACTACGATGCTGGACTTGCAGGGACAAAGAGGGACTCTATGTGGTCCAGGAAGAAGCCGAATAAAGGCACCAGCGGTATGCATGATGCTCATGCGGCCAAGATTGCCAGCGGCATGCATGATGCTCATACGACCAAGATTGCCAGCCGCATGCATGATGCTCATGCGGCCAATATTGCCAGCCGCATGTATGATGCTAATACGGCCAAAATTGCCAGCCGTATGCAGAATGCTCATACGGCCAAAACTGCCAGCCGCGTGCAGAATGCCCATGCATCCAAGACTTCCAGCCGCATGAAGGAGACTCATACGGCCGAGACTTCCAGCCGCATGAAGAAGGCCTATGCTGCCGCAACTGCCCGCCGCATGAATACTGCTGATTCCAGCCGCATATTATCCACTCCACGTGTCTCAGGCTCCGTCTTCGACCGCCTTTCCTATGGCCCTGATCTCTCACGCGCCCAAGAAAATGTGCCTGATTCTCTGCAGCACCACTTAGACTCTTTCTACTATGTGCCTTCAGGAGCTAGAGTGAAGAAGTCTAGGGCAGCGCGAGCTCGGCAAGCTCAGTCGACTGTCCCAACCTCTGAACATCCGAGCGCTTCGCTTACTATTATGCGGGCCTCTGATGGAAAGTTATACAGAACCACTCGAGTCCAACCCCCGGCGGCAAATGGACAGAGTGGTTCCCAAAAGTCTTCCCGCAACCAGGAAGCAAACAAGGTTGCTCGAGACCCATCTGACTTGCGTGACGTGATCCTTCACAAACACAAAGAAAGAAAAGAGGACTCGGTATGCAAAGAGTCCTCCCACGGACATCACTGCACCCAAGTTATTGTCAACTGTTGTTGTAACAACGCAGCAGTACGAGAAGACCGGCGGTCCGTCTTCCAAAGACTGTAACAACCAAGTTCAGAGGATGAGGCGCTTCCTGTCATCTCCTGCAACTCTGCTCAGAAAATTCCCGTCAGCGGGAGAGGAAAGAAAACAAATATCTCCAGCCCGAAGATTTCAACCACTGTGACCAAAAAACTATCATCCAAGCGGTTGCCTACCATCGAAGTTTTCTAAGGTACCCATTCGAAGACGAAATCTACTACATCGGGAGATTCATCATCCACATCACTGGGGGTCGCTGGAACCGGGGGTAGCATTCCTCCAAACATCCATGACAATCCGGTATTCCAAAGAGATGAGCCCGGGGAAACGACTCTCCCAAAAGATACAACAGGTGCCGACGTCCCCGAGGATGTTCGCGACTCTCAAGACGAGGCAAGCTCTGAAGCTGGGGGTACTATTCCTTCTGAGTCCGAACCAGAGAAAAACATTCCCACATACCCCGACGACTTCTTTGTCCAGGGGTATGATTCAGAGGGTACGTCGTCCACCGTCCCTTCTACTTCGGCTCGTGTGAGGGCGACATTCATGACAAACGATGATCAAGACGGTCCCAGCGATCGCCAACGCATCGATACTCTGGAGGCCATACTGCGTACCTTGGTCAAATCCGTGGACGAAATCAAAGCGACGCTTCCGTCCGGACATTATGAATGCGATCGAAGCCGAAGTCAACAAACTGATAGCCAGCGGCTTCATTCGTGAGGAACAACATCCGGACTGGGTCGCCAACATAGTACCGATCCTCAAGAAAAATAGAAAGATTCGAATCTGCATCGACTTCCGCAATCTGAACGAGGCATGTCCTAAAGATGAGTTCCTCCTCCCTATCACAGACATCATGATTGACAACACCTGCGGCTTTGAGCGTATGTCATTCATGGATGGTTTCTCGGGATACAACCAAATCAAGATGTCTCCCGATGACGAGAAGCACACATCATTCCGAACACCGATTGGCACATACTGCTACACAGTCATGCCGTTTGGTTTAAAGAATGCTGGCGCCACGTATCAAAGAGCCATGAGTGTCATTTTTAGGGACCACTTACGCAAGACCGTGGAGTGCTATGTTGACGACATCGCTGTCAAAAGCCGCTATGAGGAAGATCATCTGCAGGATCTAAGGACGGTGTTCGACCTGATGCGAGCGCACAACTTGAAGATGAATCTTACCAAATCCTTCTTGGGCGTATCCAGTGGAAAATTCCTTGGTTTTATCATTACTGCCCAGAGGATTCATATAGATCCGAAGAAGACAAAGGCAATCATGGAGATGGATCCCCCGAGAAATCTTCGTGAACTCCGAGGCCTTCCAGGGAGGCTAGCTTACATCAGGAGGTTCATTTCCAACCTCTCCGGACGATGTCAGCCATTCACTCACCTCATGAAGAAGGGCATCTCATTTGTTTGGGATGAAGAATGCCAACGTGCCTTCGATAGCATCAAAGAATATTTGTCGAACCCTCCAGTCCTGGTGGCCCCGGTTGCTGGAAAACCATTCCTGCTCTATGTCCGAGCGATAGAACATTCTCTTGACGCTTTGCTAGCACAAAACAACGACGTAGGCCATAAGCAGGCTATATATTACCTCAGTCGAATGATGATGGGGTCGGAACACCGATATACCACCGTGGAGAAGGAATGCTTCGCCCTGGTGTTCGCCATTCAGAAGACGCGACACTATGTCACAGGACAAACCATACACGTGATCTCACGAGTCAACCACCTCAGGGTCCTCATGACCAAGCCAGGGGCACTCAGCTCTCGCCTTGCTACATGGGCGATATTATTGTCTCCCTACCACATGATCTTCGTCCCACAAAAGGCTATTAAAAGTCAGGCTCTGGCAGACTTTTCAGCAGCCCATCCAGGTTCGGAGTCAACCAGGATATACGAAGAGATTCCAGATGAGGTTGCCGACTCACATGTGGCCTCTCATGATACCATATGGCGAGTGTTCTTCGACGGCGCTTCCAGAACTGGGCCCAAGGGCAACATCATCGTTGGAGTCGGAGTGGTGCTGATTTCTTCCTTCGGGTTGGTGATCAATCGGGCTTATTCCCTCACAGAGCCCTGTTCAAACAATGTGGCCGAGTATAATGCTTTGGTCATTGGCCTCCGACTTGCAAAGGAACTGGGGGTAGAATACCTTGAAGCATTCGGCGACTCACAGTTAATCGTCAATCAGATTCGGGGTTCATATGAAGTCCGCCATGAAGACATGATCCCCTATCACCAAACGACGATCAGCATCATTTCGTCATTCGAAGGGTTCTTCATAGAACACGTTCCCAGACTCCAAAATATCAAAGCCGATGCCTTAGCTGGCCTTGCCGCTTCCCTAGCAATTCCGAACTATGCTCATCACTCGGTGGATGTGATAGCCCACGAACTGGTCTGTCCCAAGAATAATATTCAGTTTGTGGCGAGCCATTCCACTCAGACGGTTGACGAAATACCAGACTGGAGACAGCCATTCATAGATTTTGTAGTCTATAGCATCTTACCCGAAAACCCAAAGGAGGCCACCTCTATCAGAAGGCGTTCCCTCAGATTCTTATACGATACAGAGACGAAAATGTTGTATCGACGATCCTATGATGGATTACTACTTCGGTGTCTATCAAATACAGAAGCCAAAGAAGCCGTACGCGAAGCTCATGACGGTGTCTGCGGGGACCATCAGCCTGGTCTGAAATTACAAGACCGTCTTTGCCGGATGGGCTATTACTGGCCCACGATGGTAGCAGATACGATAGACTATGCAAGAAAGTGCAAAGCCTGTCAAGTCTATGCAGATTTCATCTATCATCCATCCGAGTTTCTACATCCAACGGTGGCGTCCTGGCCATTCGAAGCATAGGGAATGGACATCATTGGTCCGATTACTCCACCTTCGTCCAGAGTATATCGCTTCATACTCACAGTCACTGATTACTTCTCCAAATGGGTAAAGGCTATTCCGTTGGCAGAAGTCAAGACTTCAAACGTGATCAGCTTCCTCAAGCATCACGTCATCTATCGCTTTGGACTGTCCCAAAGGATCATCCATGACAATGGTTCGCAGTTCGTAAGCCACGCCTTCTATCGGTTCTACGACAAACATCGGATCCAGAATATTGCTTCAACACCATATAACCCAGCGGCTAATGGTCTGGCTGAAGCATTCAACAAAATAATCATCAAGCTTCTCAAGAAGTTCGTGTCGTCAAACAAACACGACTGGAATGAAAAGCTCGGCGAATGCTTATGGGCGTACCGTACCGCAGTACGAACGGCCACCGGGAACATACCATTCTCCTTGGTATACGGAAGTGAGGCAGTTCTCCCCTTGGAGACCCAAATCCCCTCACTACGCGTCGTCCTCACCTACCGATTGACAACAGATGACAATCTCCATCGCCGACTACAAGAGTTGGAGGCCTTAGATGAGAAGCGTCTGTTAGCTCAACAACGAATTGAGCCGTATCAAGCCCGAATCTCCGGAGCTTTCAACAAGAAGGTCAAAATCAGAATGTTTCAAGTGGGCGATCTCATTCTGGCAGTTCGAAGGCCGATGGTTATGACTCACAAAACTGTCGGTAAATTCCAGCCAAAGTGGGAAGGTCCATTTGTCATTGAGGCTGTCTTCTCCAACGGTGCTTATCGCCTCGCGAAACAAAATAGAGACTTGCTCATGTTGCCCATCAACAGCAAGTTCCTAAAGAAGTATTATGTCTGAAAAGACATACCACAAACATCCCAGACTGTTGAGTTACGTGCCCTCCGGTACCACTGAACCCACAGTCTGCCTCCAAATATTCTAGATTGTAGAGTTATGTACCCATCGGTACTGCTGAACTCAAATTCTGCCTCCAAATCTTCCAGATTGTCGAGTTATGTATCCCCAGGTACCGCTGAACTCCCATCCTGGTCAATCTATATCGCCTCTTTTGGGTAGAAAGTCACGTATGATCATACCTCTGAACTTTCTTCCTAAAAAGAGCTCCTTCCTCATGATCCATTACCCGCACTTTCAGTGCACAAAAAAGGGTAACAGATCCACAAATTTTCTAAAACAACCACGTCGATGTTACCTCTAATTTGTTTTACTTCCGCCAAAAACAAATCACCCCCTTACATAGAACTTCCACGTCCTCATTACCTCTGAGTCATTCTATGTACCCCTTCATGGGACCCACTCCTGCCATGTCCTTATTACCTCTGAGTAGGAACGCTCCATCGAAGAAACCCTCATGCTTACCACGTCCTCATTACCTCTGAGTAAGTATGTTGGTTCCCTTTCGACTTATTATCCGTACCCAAAATCGGAGTACGCCAAGGATAATAGGCCCATAAATGTCCACTGTTGACCACAAATATCCCCTGCGGAGTCCACTCCTGCCACATCCTTACTACCTCTGAGTAGGAAGACCCCGCGGTAAAACCCCCATACTTCTCACGTCCTCATTACCTCTGTGTAAGTAAGTTGGTTTTCTTTCGTCTTATTATCCGTATTTCGAACCGGGGTATGCCAAGGATAATAGATCCACAAATGTCTTCCGACGACCACAAATGTCCTCTGTTGACCGCCAATATCCTCTGTTGACCACAAATGTCTGCAGTCGACCACAAATGCTGTACTAGGTTTTCTAGTATATGCCACTCTTTTTTTATCATGTCTTGGGAGCCCAGCTGCTCCCTGGCATTCTTTCAATACCAAGAACTTCCACAACATCCTCATCGTAAAGTCGTTCTAGGTATCCCTCTCAAACTTGTTATCCCTACCTAAAACCAAGGTATGCCCAGGGTAACAGGTCCACAAGTAGTCCCCCAGTGGGATAAAACGCCACAAACACAACAAGTACAAGAAATGAAGGATGAGTCGAAACATGCTCATTTATTCAGAATCCAAGGTACTGCATTATCTGGGACTATGTCCCTATTACAAGATGAAAAGAAAAAAAAAGAGCATAAACAAAAGAAGGAAAAAGTCGACTATTGTTCGGTGATACACAATGCCATGAGACGGTCTCTCAACAGGGTAGTCGACCGCTCAAACCTCTGTTTGGCCCGGCGCTCGGCCTCCTGATTCAGCAGCGTCGCATCTTCCAGGTGCGCGTGAGCCCGCCAGCCGTCCTCAAACTTCTTCAGAGCACGCTCCAGGTTGGCAGAAGCTCGGAAAACCCTTTCGGCGTCCTGAATGATCAACTCTTTATCCACATGGGAAGCTTCAAGCTCAGACTCCAAGAAGGACAGCTTCTTCTGAAGTTCGAAGATCTGCTCCCTTGTATCGGTTACTCCACGGGAGGCGGCCGCTTCCTGAGCTCTGCAGACCTCGCTCCGGCGGCTCAGCTGGTCCTACAAGAGAGATAGGTCGCCAAGGTCCTTCATTATGATCGGCTTGGAAGTATCTCGCACAAGCCTTATCTTCTCCAAGGCAGTGGTGAGGGAGCCCCGCTCCTGATCTATTGCTGCAGATAAATCAGCTTGTCGCAGCATTCGAAATTGGGCCACAAGCTGATCGGCCTCTGATAACTTGGGCTCCAGAAGCACAGCTATCCCCTCCCCGCCAGGAAGGATTTTAAGAATCTCAATTTGCCCATGAGCGTATTGTCGGGCCAGGGCAAAGGGAGTCCTCCGCTCTTTGGCAGCATCGACTCCCCTCTTTAATGACGATAGAAGCTGTCAACCACATCCTGTGACACCTCATCCAAAACTTCTGTAGAGGATGGCGTCAAAGGAAGTGTGGCTGGCAGTGTCAAAGAAGACACAACAGAACTTGCTGCCCCTGCCACAAGAGAGATAAATTCTGAGCAAAACGACGCTTGAACAGCGGCCAACTCTTCCTCCGCAGCCCGAAGAACTTGGACACTCGATAAGGCTGAGAGGTCAACCCCCGAAGTCATACAAGCAGAGGAGGATGAAGGGACCATTGCTCCCTGTCTAGGCTATGCCACCATCTGGTCTTCCGAACTCGATCCGGTCGGGAGAGGAAGAGGCATGTTCTCTTCCACCAGATCCCCGCTAGCAGAGCCTTCCTTGACAATATCTGTCATAGGCAGCGAAGAGGCAGGACCTGTTTGTCCAGAGCAACTATCAATCATCTTAACCCGAAGGATGTGATGATAGAGCGAATAAACCTCCTCACTGGTTAAGATCTGACTTAGCTTACCAGAAGAGGGTTGCAGAAGTTGAGGCTCGATCCCAATAATCGTGCCCTCCTCACCGGCGACATCCGAGACGAATGCCGCAGGTTCCTCCGCTCCAGCAGTCCCAGAGGTAGACGCAGTAGGGTCCACATCGCTCGGTTGGAATCCAGCACCCTCAGAGATTGGCTCGAAAGGGCCCACATCGCCCTGAATAGAGACCTCCACGCCCGAAAGAACTTCAGCCGTCGCCGGGAGGACCCCGGCAGCAACGATCTCGGTACATATGTCACTAACCAAAGTGGCTATGACCGGATCAGGTTCAGGGACATCAACGGGTTTCGAGAAATCCCTTTCTTCTGACGACTACAGAGAGAAGAAAAAAATGATTAAACAATAGTTCAGGGAAAAGAAGGACCAAAGGAAAAGATGGCTGTAGTTCAATTCACCTCCGAAGCGGCATCATCATCTTTACCTCTCTCTGTAATGAACAGCACGCGGCGTCTTACCACAGCCCGCTTCGTAGAGTAGGTTCTGACACCATCAATGGACGTGTGCCTGCTCCGTTTGTGCGAAGGACCATGCACGATGGGCGGCTGATTTGCTACCATCTCATCAAGCACATCAGGTGGCTAATCCGCCACCATCTCATCAGGCACATCAGGTGGCTGATCCGCCACCACTTCATCAGACACAATGGGCGGCTGATCCGCCGCCTTCTCGTCTAAAGGAGGGAGAGAGTCATCGGTACCCTGCTCGCCATCCTCTTCGTTCGCAGTGGTGGACTCCGAGTCCGGCACAGGAACCGTGTTCGCCCTCTGCTTCCTCGTCTTCGACCCATGGGGCTTCTCCGCCAAGCCGGTACCAACAATAAAACTGGTACGAGGGTTAAAGTTAACAGGAAACCTGCTCGCAGTAACGTGGTAGAGAGCCGCTAAATACAAAATCTTCCCTTGCGTCTCAGCGTCAGGGACCAAGAAACTAGCACGGGTATGAACAATGTCGTAATAGTGCCAGGCCCTGATGCCATCCAGAATGTTGCCATCAAAACCCAGGCAAGAGCTGGGACTCTCTAGGAACAGCTAGCTGTACCCAAACTGGCGGAAGAACCGGCTGGGCAAGTAAGGCTCCAGGTAGACGATATTGCGGTTGCGATATACTAAGTGCGAGGGACGAATGTTACGCAACCAAAGAAGCATCCTCCCAGGTAAGAGGAGAGGTGGCCCGGTACCATCAACGTGTGTATTCCTCACCTCCTCAGCAGAAAAATGGGAAACAGATACGAAGAAGTTATATCCATCTACCCTTGCCAGCACCCTCCGACAGGCGGGCATAGTGTTGTACTCCCAGGACATCTGGCGATACTGGAAGATAAAAACATCGTCGTTAGTTACACCATCTTCTGGGCCAGGTCTCATCAAAGACCGGCAGTGCATTAATAGCCACCCCATCAAATAATGGTAGGGTAACTCGATTCGTTCAAAGTTTATTGCCGTGTCACGGGCAATAACCTTAGACGAAAAAGTACGGAGGCCACGGTGTATACTGTACACCATGGCCGAAAGAAGAGCCAGTCTGACCCCGAAGGCCAGCTTCACGGCAGAAAGAATGAAATTTCGGCTGATCCTCTCAATGGAACCAACTCCTCCTGAGACTACACAATTCCGTAGCCATACCATCAGGAACCCTGCCAGGATTGCCTTCTTCGACAGCGGCTGGGTATCCTGATAAAAATAACTGAAGGAATCAGTTTGACTCCCAAACGTGTCGCTCAAGGCCCTCGATTTCTTGGCGGTTGACACCAGATCCTGTACTCGCTCTCGGGTCAGAGGATTCTGGAGAGTAACCCGGCCTGAGGCACCTTGCTGAAAAATGTAAGAGAGCCAAGCCCTAGTATGCGGAAGGTTCCCTTCCGAGCTACCATCCTTCTTGGTCGTCTGCTGACAATAACTGTGGTGACACAGTAACTCCTGGTAGACAGCAACGAAACCCGGATATAGTTGCTCCAAATCTTCGAACTCTTCGTTCGTTGGAGTATATACTTCAAACACTTTATTGCCCCAGGGCAGCCTAGAAACTGCGTGCATCTCATGAAGAGCAAGACCAATCTTCCCTTCAGGCGCGAAGAAGGTCCCCGTCCGTCGGTTGTACATCTCCAAGAGAGCCATGAACAAATCTTTGTTGATGGGCAGTCCGTGACATGTACCCCGGATGGCGTGGTAGAGACCAACCTCATGCAGAAAAGTTCTATATTCTCGCAAAATCCATCCGGTCAAATTGGCCCACGAAGGGATGGGGCGTATCCAGTTCAAAAGCGAGAGCCGGCCAACGGGATAAGACCCTTTCCGAGCAAGTTGATTCAGTAAGGTATCGGCTTGAGAGAATGAGAAATTGGGACCTTGCACATTTAAGAAGGTACCCGGGGCCAGCCCCATCACATAGCAGCTGACCGGTTCCCTGTCCGTGTACGCTGATCCAATGTACTTATTATAGTGGATGTTACCCACAATCATTCCCGACCGGCTCGGGGTCATGGATTCCGGCATCTTCCTGTCCACCGGCAATATATTGAACCACGCCAATGAAAAATGACGCTCCATCTGAGGGATGTGGATCGCCCTCTCAGCAGAAATAAAATTCTAATTCTCAGATATATCCAATACCTGAGAGTTCTTCACAGTCAGGGCGTCCCCGAAGAAGAACGCCGGCTTCAGGTACTTCCCATCCAATCACCCTGAGTTCAGCATAGCACAGAGAAAGCGAAAGGGCTGGTTCTTAATAAGATTCGGCCTCTCCTCGGACTCGTTCTGGAGCAGTTGTTCCACCACCTACTGGACTATATGGTCAAATCGAACTCCTATGCCAAATTGGGCCTGACCCACCAGGGGTTCTCTTGCTGTATTGTCTGGCAGATTTACTAAAAAAGACAAGAAATAAAGTCAGGAGATGGCTAAAAAATATTTAAAATTCATGCGGCTATGATTAAACGAGTTCCTATACGGCTTGGTTTTTACAGAGTACATGCGGCTCTGATTAAACGAGTTCCTATGCGGCTTGGTTTTTACAGAGTACATGCGGCTCTATTTAGATGAGTCTTTATGTGGCTCGGCTTTTTCACAAAGTTTATGCGGCTCGATTTAGACGAGTCCTCATGCGGCTCTATTTAAATAGGTTCATATGCGGTTCTGATTCGTGAAAAGTTATGCGGCTCGGTCCATTAGGAGCTCATGCAATTCTGTCCAGAGGGGCTTCATGCGGTTCAGTTCTAAAGGTGTTTATGCGGCTCAGACGTTCTCATACGGCTCAAACATAGGACATACCCCATACGGCTTGGATATGAGAAGTTCATGCGGCCCATACAACATATGCGGCTTCATAAAGACGAAGAACGCATTGAATGCTGAGGGAAAGAAGGCTTGTGCATAAAAAACATGCAACAGAGCCATTGTTTTCAGGGTTTGAAGTGTTCAATATTCGATATAGTCCTTACCCTTGATGGCAGGGTAGACGTCAGGATGGACTGGGGGCGCTACAGTCGGCGATGAGGCAGCCACCTTCTTGCCTTTCGCCGCAGCAGAGATCTTGGGAGCTTTGGAAGCTTTGGAAGCTTTGGGGGCCATTGTCGATGATGGTCGAAGAAGGAAAAATAGCTGCTTTGGGCAAGAGAAGAACAAAAAAGAATAAAGAAATCTCCATGACCTAAACACACCCCTATTTATAGAAAAATATAGGGGGGCACGTGACCGATAACTGCTTCGGGTCGTGTGCTGCAGGCAAAATTGACTCCTCGAATTTTGTCCCCTCTCATAAAGAAGATTCACCCAGGGCATAAAATCTAAATATTTAATGAACCAACTCTTGGGATTCCCCCAAAAGACGGCTCTAGAAAAATGAATTAAGGGCAATTAATGAAACGCACGCATGGCAAGGAGCCCATGCGGCTAGGGAGTGTATGCGGCCAGACAGGTCATACGGCCAAAAAGTCCATGCGGCCAGAACATCCCATGCGGCCAGCGGAGCTCATATAGCCATGCTTCTTATTCAAATTATTTTAATTTTTCAAATTGAAAACTTTGAAGGGGGTCTTTTAGAAGCATGGAAAAGAACAAGAAAGGCCCAAGCGGCTCAAAACAGAAAAAGCCTATGCGGCTCAAAATAGAAGAAGCCCATGCGGTTCAAAACAGAAAGAGCCTCATGCGACTCAGGAATCGATCGGAGTCTCATGCAGCTCAAAAACTCTCCAATAGCCTCATACGGCTCAGGAAAGAATCACGTGGCCCTATGCAGCTTGCTTTTTACAGCTGACCATAAAGTGACTGCTCCTATTAAATGCTCTGACATAAAGTGGTAACTCTGACATTAAAGTTGAAATGATGAACACTGACATAACGGCGTGTTCTTCGAGAAACGAAGAAAATCTCCTATACAGCTGCCACGATCCACCAACTCCAAAGCTCTCTATGCGGCTGCTACCCCCCTCATGCGGCTGATGCTCTCATACGGCTTGGATCGTGGAGACTATCGTCATGCAGCTCAAATTCTAAGAAGCCACCCCATGCGGCCGCTGTTCTCATGCGGCCCAGATCATAGGGATTATCTCCATGCGGCTCAAATACTAAGATGCTATACCCATGCAGCCTTAACACGTGGCTAGTCTTATACGGCTTAATTGGAAACCACCCCCATGTGGCTCAGATTTTAGAGGCTACATCTATGCGGCTGCTACATTCAAGCAGTTCAAAACCTAAGAAGCTACCCTCATGCGATTGTGGCTCGCGGTTATGACACGTGGCAGAAGATCAGTTTCTCCGTAATGATGGTTAGACACGTGGCATTAAATCAATCATGATTTATCAACAGATCCCTGTTTGCCATGAATTATAAAGGAACAGAACAATTATATTGGAGGACTGGACTTTTACTTCACAATACAAACTCGCTCGTACAAAGAAAGCCTAGGGTCGAAAACCTAGGTACAGCAATCTAAGTACAATTGTTTATTTTAGATTCTGGGGGTGACGATAGAGGCTCGGGAAAGCGACGGCAGCTCTGCCTTACTCCTTGGACGATCGGACGTAGCCTTGGCTCTGGTGAAGAAATGCTCTTGGACGTGTGGGAAGACTCCCTTGCGCCTTCAGTTGCTGGATCTCTGGATGTCTCTGTAGTGCTCTCTCTCTTTCTTTTCTCTGCTCTCCTCAGGTCTCCCGGTCTCCTCTCTTCTGCAAGGGAATGGCACCCTGCTATTTATAGAAGTGGGGGTGTGATCATTAGGGTTTGCAATGATTACCTTCTTGATAAGTCGGCGGCTAAGGATCAAATAAATCTGGGCCATTAATTCTGATTGTAGCAAATCTAGGTAATTAATGTGGATTACATCAAATCTCTGTAGACAATAAATATTGATTGCCATGAATCTTTATAATTTTTGATAGCCTGCCACGTGTCCAATTTGCTTGATTTGATTTGATCAGGGCAATTATGACAATTGCAACAAATCTAATTTTATTAGGATTTGTTAGCACCCATGATTTCGAGGAAGATAAGACTGTCACGTGTCTCAATTATAGCGAAGAGCGCCACGTGTCTCAAATGGATCGTCCTGGCCGAGCCGCATATAGGGGGGTCCTCTCAGACGTATGTGGATGGACAGCCGCATGGGGATGGGCAGCCGCATAGAAATAGACAGCCGTATGCAGAGGGGCAGCTGCAAGGGGATAGGCAGCCGCATGCAGATGGGCAGCTGCATAGGGATAGGAAGCCGCATGCAGATGGGCAGCCGCATGGGGACACGGACGGGCAGCCGCATATAGATGGGCAGCCCCATGGAGTGGCCTCGGGACTTGGTAGATTTTGCCAGCCGTAAGGAGATTTTCTCCTCTTTTCCATAAATACGCCATCATGTCAGTTATTATTGCATCTTTATGTCAGAGATGTCATGGTTGTTTTTTGTCAGAGCAGTCGTCAGGGCATTAAATGCAGCCGCATGTAGAGAAGAACTGTTTGAAGGCCACGTGGACCCCTGAACCACATGGACTTCTGAGCTGCATGGGGATCCTGAGCCGTATGGGGATCCTTCTGTTCGAGCCGCATAGGTCTTTCTTTATTCTTTTTCATGCTTCTACAAGACCCCCTTCAAAGTTTTCAATTTGCAAAATTGAAATACTTTAAATAAGAAGCATGGCCATGTAAAAATTCTTCGGGCCGCATAGGATGTTCTGGCCGCATAGATGTCTCAGCCGCATGGTCTCCTCAGCCATATGGCCATCTGAGCCGCATGGACTTTCCAGCCGCATGGGATGCTTGGCCGCATAGGCTCCTTGCCACGTGCGCAAATCTTTGTATTGATTGTGTAACTCCACTTCCCGATATTTTTAAATAAATTCTAGTTATTATACAATTGACATTATTAAGTTTAAATAATAATTTAGCCTTCATTTAAATTTTTGGATGATAAGATTTTGGAGGGAATTAATTTTGGGACCACTTTTCAAATTTAAAAAGTTGTTACAATGACCGGGGTCCACCATGTGAGTTTAAAACTGATTTTTAAAACATTTTTCTGAAATATTGAAACAGCAAGGGGGTTGTTTGGAAAGTTTTCACTGCGGAGGGACTTAGAAAAGAAGTTTTCGTAGCGGGAGGGGTTAAGTGCAAATATCACTTTTCTCATTATATTTGTTTGGGTTGGCAGAGAGAGAAATTCATTCTCTTTTCCAACGTTCTTTCTGAGCTCTTCTTCTTTAGTCTCTCGAACGCTCGAGAGCACTCGAGTGCCTCGGCTTCCCAACCCCTCGAGTCCTCCGCCCTTTTCTACTGACGGCGACGACACCGACGCGGCGACGACGACTCGGCGATCCTTTCCATTGACGATGACGACGGCAAGCGGTGGCTTCACGATAATGAGCGGCAATAGGAGGCCGAGATCTTCTCAATAGCGGCGTCTGTGCAGCAAATCGACGCAGCGGCGGGGCAAATCTCTTCTCGGCAGATCGTTCTCTCGATAAGGGAACGAGTGCATCTCCAGCGACTCTGACTCGACACTGAGTTCGTGTCCTGTTCTCTGTAGAGGAAGATTCTTTGGTCCATCTTGTTCCAAATGTCCCGTTCCTTTCCAATCTAGCTTTTGAGTCTATTTTCCTTTAAAATTCCAGATCTGTGGGTTTCGTCGATTGATCGGAAGTTGAGTTCATCTGATCGATTTAGTTGGACGAGCCATTCCTCCCTGAGTTCGAAGAAGAGCTCGATCTGACCCTTGTAAGTAGCCGAACTATTATTTCCTTCTGTTGTGTTTTCGTTCCATTAAATAATATTTTTGATCGTAATTAGCTTCTGAGATCATGCTATGTGCTGATCCATTATTTTTCCTTTGGTTGTTGTATTCAGAACTGTGGGAATTATTTCGGTAGTAATTTTAGTCCAGTCATATCATCATGGTGGGTCAGGTGGGGATCTTGATTATATTTTTGATCAGATCATTCCATATTATTGTGATATTCTGATAGATCGTTCTGGGTTTGTTTGTTACTCGTGTGTTAGGATTGACACTATAATTTGGGATAACATTCGAATTGTAGAGTGGAGCTCGATTTCGATCTGAATTCCTTCCAGGTAACTAATCTACTCACCTAATCGTCCTTATTCAGTTTTGCTAGTTTTTCTGGCTATGATACCAGTGTTGTGCTTGTTTCATGTGTTGGGTTGTGTCTTGCTTGTGTTGAGGGCTCGTATTTATGTTGATGCGTAACGGAGTAGGACTAGTGGCAGCCAGTTGGCTTGAGTCGACCGTAGCTCGTGTCCAAGTTACTTGAATACCTTGCGTGTGACCAAGTTGATGTACCTGGGGTTGCTGTGTGCGTGTACCAGTGTTGTAGCTCATGTTCAGAGAGCTGGAGCAGTGTGCGTGAAGAGTTGGATTCAACGTGGTTCCTTTATTTGCTCAATCTTTCAATGATGGTCTGATTTGCTAAATTTAAATTGTGTAGAGTATTTTGTGGGTTTGATTTGAATGTATATTTCACTTTTATTTGAGCATTCTTTTACTGTTCCAGTTTTTGTAATATTTGTGGGTGGTGTTGTTTAGAAATGTGTTTTTCTTTCGGAATCCATGCTGTGAGGAGAACGGGATTGAGATGTTGAGTAATTTGTTATTTTCCTTTCCTTGTCAGTGAAGGGTTGAGGTTGAGTTCAAGTATTATTTCTGATTGTTAGAGGTTTGACTATAGAGAGTTGAGTTACATTTGGCAGCAGCTTGATTTGGAGACTAGTGTCAAATTATTTTTGTCATTTCTTTCACTGTTGGTTTGATTTCAATCTTTGGGTATTTTGGTAGCAATGGCTCGGGTGATCAGAAGCAGACGAGGTTTTATTTGAATGAGTAGCCATTTGATTATTTACTGTGGGCTAAGTACATGTTATGGGCTGTCAATGTTGAGTTAGCAGTAGTAATATCATGGAGAGCTTTTCCATATTCTGTGATTGCTGAGTTCTGGAAAAACTGACTTATGTGGTGTACTATTGATCATGAGAATTGGTTGAAGCCTAACTTAGAATAATAGCTAAGTTGTTTATTTATTTATTAATATTGATGCAAATATACAGGTTATAGTACGTTATTAAATAGAAATCATATGGATTAGATACAATTGAGCTATGGGTTTAGATGGAACATTTTAATCGAGCATGTTTAACTATACTGTTAGTTAGAATTATCACCCTATTACTAAGTTAATTATTACTAGCATGGGTGTGGTTAAACCAGGACTTGAGTTTTTTAGAATTTCATTGGTTAATAATTTTATAAGTAGAAACCAATTTAGAGATTATGTTTAGTTCATAACCAACTTGTACAAATTATAAATTCAGGAAGACATCCAGTTCCTGATTTCTAGTACTTGCCGGAGCCAGGCAAGTACTTTTCTATGGTTTTGTACATTTACATTCATGTACCCTTTTCTTGTGACACTGTTATAGCACGATATCATGTATTCCTGTACTCTGGTACTCCTGTTCTTGTACTTGTTAGTGTCGGGTGGGGAAATACACTAGCTATATGACCAAATCCGGTTACTATATATTCCTGTACCTAGCTTAGGCCTCGCACTATGCACGCGGGTCCTAAGTCGTACCCTATTCATGTACTCCTGTGCATGTTCCTGTACTCACCCTAGCCGGTCACATGGACTAGATGTATTTCGATATTGTGCACATCATGTCTGGTACTGCAGGATTATAGTTCATTCCTGTACTTTACATTCCTGTACGTTACATTTTCTGTACTTTACATTCATGTACTATAGTTCCTGTACTTTACATTCATGTACCACATCTCTTGTACTTAGTTCCTGTACTACTTTCCTGTATTTACCTGTTCATTCCTGTATTTCATTTCCTGTACTATTGTACCCATTTCATGTTCATATTTCATTACCTAGAACTGTACTTTGCTCCGCTCCTGAATAGGATATGTTGCAGGTGAGATGGAGGCTATTTGTGACACCTTCTATGGACGGGATGTTGCTATTGCTGAGCCAGCTGGAGCTGTGCTGGACCTAGAGGCCGCAGAGGCTTAGTACCTTTCCTTTATGTCATTTCTTATTTTGAGACTTAGTCAGACATTTGACATTTCTGGATGAATGTAATAAAACATATAGACTTGTACTATTTCTGGGATTCTGTTTATAATGCTGTGATGTTATCTTACTTCATGATTACTTGTTAGTTTTTCCCTAGTATTGGTACAGCTTACTTCGTCGTGTCCAACGACGAAGGCTGGGCGTGTCTGACTCGTGTCCGATTATTCGGGAGCGGGTCGTGACATGTTTTTAGTGGTGGCCCATGCAGGTCTATCCTAATAGTACCTAGGTCTTAGCGTACTATTAGGGGACTTGATTACACTAGGGAAACTTGAATCACAGCATAGGAAAAATGGGTATATCGGGTACATATGGTTATTATATAAACATTTACATTTTTCTGGTAGGTTAGGTTTTTATCAATCACGAAGTTTTCTTTTTATGCAGGATGGTCGCCACTAGGAAGACCGCAGATCAGCCAGGAGTTGCGAGCAGCTCAGGAGTTGCAGTCAGCACTGGAGTTGTAGGCAGTTCAGAGCAGGCCACACCAGACGTCCAGGCAGATCCACTTCCGCCAGCGCCTCCTATCTTTCCCGCACTGCCACCGACGATGATGTTCGACGGCGCTCAGGTGATGGCGATGTTCCAGTAATTTATGGAGGCCCAGAACCATCAGGCTGCACAGTTCAGGGAGGCCCAGTGTCAGCAGGCAGCGCAGTTCAGAGCGACTGTCGTTGACGCACTTCGGACCAGAGAGCCGGCCGCACCAGCTCCAGCAGCAGCAGCAGCAGTTCCAGCGCCACGAGGACCGAGACCGGGGACAGCCAAGGAGTACCAGCACCTTTCCTCGATGGACTTCTGGGGCGACGAGGGGATCATCTATGCAGATGAGTGGCTGGAGAATGCAGATAGGACCTTGGCCATGGCGAACATTCCAGAGGACCAGAAGGTGTCAGTGGCTAGCATGCGACTCTTTGACTTGGCGAGAGCTTGGTACCGGGCGGACCCCCAGTTGGCGGAGCCCCGGGTGTCTTGGACAGTTTTCAAAACACTGTTCAAGGAGAAATCCTTTCCAGAGGTGGAGCGTGATGAGTTGAGGATGCAGTTCGAGGCGCTGCAGCAGGGGACGATGACGGTTGCGCAGTACACTTCGGAGTTTACCAGACTCAGCAGGTTCGCTGAGAGCCTGGTTAGAGAGCCAGAGGACAGAGCATGGAGATTCAAGAAGGGTCTCAACAGGGAGCTGCGACATGCGGTGGCGATTAGCCAGGCGACTACCTACTCCAGCATCCTTAAGATCGCCCAGGCAGTAGAAAAGGAGGCAGACCCAAGGCTGAAGAGGGACCGAGACGTGGGCAGTAGCAGTTTCCAGACACCGACGAAGAGGGTCCAGACCCAGACTCAGGCGAGACCCTAGCAGCAGGCACAGCAGCAGCATCGACCAGCCAGAGCTCCTGTACATCAGCATCAGAGACAGCAGCAGGGGATTACTTGCACATTCTGCTATCGGCCAGGACACCGCTTCAACGAGTGCCGCAAGAGGCTCAGACTCTGCTTATTCTGCGGATCAGACGTGCACCAGATGAGGGACTGCCCACAGGCTGCGGCTAGACTGACTGGAGGACTGAGAGGAGCCGGAGGACCACCACCTGCACCACCCAGAGCTCTACCAGCTGTACCACAGAGGGGACCAGCTTTACCCACTCAGCAGCAGCAATTTGCATAGCGTCAGCAGAGGGGAGGACAGCAGCAGGGACGTGCTTACGTCATGGTGGCAGTTGAGGAGGATGAGGCAGTACCGGATGTGATCACAGGTTCTATACTTTTACATTCTTTTCCTGCCATTACATTGTTTGATTCTGGAGACACACATAGCTTTGTATCATATGAGTTTCTACATAGACACGGCTTCACACCCAAGCCCACTAGGCAGAACTGTCGGATTATGATAGGAGAAGGGTTAGTGCCGGTGAGTGAGATGGTGGAATACCCTATCACTATTGCTGGAAGGAAGATTAGAGCTCGACTTCTAGTGATGCCACTGTCCGGATTTGATATAGTCCTCGGCATCGACTGGATGAGCGAGCAGTTTGCCGTAATAGACTGCCATGAAGGGAAGGTGATCTTCAGTCCGCCAGGAGTTCCACCGTTCGAGATCAGCCGACGAGTTGCAGAGAGGCCAGAGGGAGTCTACTTCGGAGCTGTTGCAGAAGACCAGGAGTTACCGCATCCACTTATCGCAGAGTATCTCGACGTCTTCCCCGAGGAGCTGCCAGGATTGCCGCCGGATCGAGATGTAAAGTTCGACATTGACTTATTGCCCGGATCAGCGCCGAAGTCTCAGCATTGTTATAAAATCAACCCGAAGGAAGCGACAGAATTGAAGGTGCAGATTGACGAACTAGAGGGCAAGGGATTTATTCGCTCCAGTGCTTCACCCTGGGGAGCACCGGTGCTTTTTGTGCCCAAGAAGGATGGGACGATGAGGATGTGCATTGACTACCGTGCACTCAACAACATCACCATCAAGAATCGATACCCTTTGCCACGGATTGATGAGCTGTTCGATCAGCTTAGTGGAGCGAAGGTCTTTTCTAAGATCGATCTTCGATCGGGGTACCACCAGATGAAGGTTCGGGAGCAGGATATTCCGAAGACAGCCTTCAACACCCGATACGGCCAGTATGAGTTCCTGGTGATGCCGTTCGGACTCACTAATGCCCCAGCTGTGTTTATGAACCTGATGAATAAGGTTTTCCACAAATATTTGGATAAGTTTGTCGTAGTTTTCATTGACGACATTCTGATCTATTCGAAGACAGAGGAGGAGCATGTAGAGCATCTACGGATTGTTTTGGAGATTCTGCGGAAGGAGAAGCTGTACGGGAAACTCTCGAAATGTGAGTTTTTCTTAGACAGAGTGGAGTTTTTGGGGCACGTAGTGACTGGAGAAGGGATTTCTGTGGATCCCAAGAAGATTAAAGCAGTGGAAGCATGGGCACCTCCTAAGTCAGTAGCAGAGATTCATAGTTTCCTGGGTCTAGCAGGATACTACAGGAAGTTCGTGAAGGACTTCGCCAGGATAGCAGAGCCTATGATGAAGCTTACGCGGAAGGACGAGGAGTTCATATGGAGCGACGCCTGCCAGACAGCATTTGAAGAATTGAAGAGAAGACTCACGACAGCACCAGTTCTATCTTTGCCATCAGGATCAGGAGGATTCATCATCTACAGTGATGCTTCAGGGAAAGGCTTGGGATATGTGCTGGAGCAGAACAAGAAGGTTATAGCGTATGCTTCTAGACAGTTGAGGCCCCATGAGAAGAATTATCCTACACATGACTTGGAGCTTGCAGCAGTCATATTTGCCTTGAAACTGTGGAAGCATTACCTATATGGAGAGAGAGTGGACATCTTCACGGACCATAAAAGCCTGAAGTATGTCTTTACTCAAAAGGAGCTGAATATGAGGCAGCGCAGATGGCTGGAACTCATGAAGGACTTCGACATCAGTCTGCAGTACCACCCTGGAAAGGCGAATATAGTTGCAGATGCTCTCAGTCGATATCCTATTGCTATGTATCTCACCATGGACCGGCATCTCTTGGAGGATCTGGAGAGCCTTGGGATTGAGATTGTTCTTCCAGGATACGGAGGTCAGATGATGCATATGCAGATACAGTCGGGGTTGCTAGAGAAGATCAAGGAGGCCCAGTTGCTTGATGAGGGAATCCAGGATCTTAGAGCTCAGGCAGAGTTAGGTCTGCTCGATGATTTCACCATTGCGGAGGACGGATCCTTGAGGCATGGGAGTCAGCTGTGTGTGCCTAAGGACTTGCGGAAGGAGGTGATGCAGGAGGCTCATCAGTCGCAGTATTCTATACATCCTGGTTCTACCAAGATGTATAAGGATTTGCGTGAGTATGTTTGGTGGTATGGGATGAAGAGAGAGGTTGCCAGATTTGTTTCCAGATGCCTTGTGTGCCAGCAAGTCAAGTCGGAGCGCCAGAGACCAGCGGGACTACTCCAGCCTTTACCTATTCCGGAATGGAAGTGGGAGCACATTACCATGGACTTTGTCTCTGGATTGCCGCGTACTCCCAGTGGCAAAGACGCTATTTGGGTGATCGTGGACAGATTAACAAAGTCTGCCCATTTCATTCCGTTCAAGGTTGGGCTGTCGACCGAGAAGCTTGCAGATCTTTACATGCGTCAGATCGTGAGGATTCACGGGGTACCAGTTAGCATCATTTCAGATCGAGACAGCCGCTTCATATCACACTTTTGGAGGAGTCTACAGCAGAGCTTGGGATCACAGTTGAAGTTCAGCACTGCCTATCATCCACAGACGGACGGGCAGTCTGAGAGGACCATTCAGACCTTGGAGGACATGCTGCGGGTTTGCGCACTCGACTTCGGCGGTTCATGGAAGGACCATTTACACCTAGTAGAGTTTGCCTATAACAACAGTTATCAGGCTAGCATCGAGATGACCCCGTTCGAGGCACTGTATGGACGGAGATGCCGCACACCGCTATCTTGGGACGACGTTGGCGAGATAGCTTTACTTAGGCCAGAGATGGTGGTGGACTCAGCAGAGAAAGTCAGACTGATCAGAGATCGTCTCAGGGTTGCGCAGGATCGGCAGAAGCATTGGGCGGACAGCAGCAGACGACCGCTTGAGTTCGAGGTTGGAGATAGAGTGTTCCTGAAGATCTCACCGACCAGAGGCGTCATTCGGTTCGGCAGAGGCGGGAAGCTCAGTCCGAGATTCATCGGACCATTCGACGTGACGGCACGGATTGGCGAGGTGGCGTATCGACTGGCGCTTCCAGCTAGTTTGGAGGGAGTGCACGATGTCTTCCACGTATCTCAGCTCCGACGATACATTTCAGACCCCAGCCATGTGGTAGACTATTTCGAGCTAGAGGTGGGCCCGAGATTGACTTATGAGGAGCAGCCAGTAGAGATCCTGGACCGGAGGGAGAAGCGCTCACGGAACCAGACTATCCCTCTCGTTCGTGTCATGTGGAGACATCACTCTCCGGAAGAGTCCACATGGGAGCGCGAGGACGAGATGCGGGAGCGCTATCCCACTTTATTCGATTGATTTGATTGTACTCTGATTGTGGGATTCTAATAAATGACTAGTGTTGGACCCTTGTGATTTGCTGAGATTTTTGTTTTGTGTGTGTTTTGGTTGTTGCTTGTTTTGTCCTTTGAATTTCGAGGACGAAATTTTTTTAAGGGAGGAAGATTTGTAACTCCACTTCCCGATATTTTTAAATAAATTCTAGTTATTATGCAATTGACATTATTAAGTTTAAATAATAATTTAGCCTTCATTTAAATTTTTAGATGATAAGATTTTGGAGGGAATTAATTTTGGGACCACTTTTCAAATTTGAAAAGTTGTTACAATGACTGGGGTCCACCATGTGAGTTTAAAACTGATTTTTAAAACATTTTTCTGAAATATTGAAACAGCAAGGGGGTTGTTTGGAAAGTTTTTACTGCGGGGGGACTTAGAAAAGAAGTTTTCGTAGCGGGAGGGGTTAAGTGCAAATGTCACTTTTCTCATTATATTTGTTTGGGTTGGCAGAGAGAGAAATTCATTCTCTTTTCCAACGTTCTTTCTGAGCTCTTCTTCTTCAGTCTCTCGAACGCTCGAGAGCACTCGAGTGCCTCGGCTTCCCAACCCCTCGAGTCCTCCGCCCTTTTCTACTGACGGCGACGACACCGACGCGGCGACGACGACTCGGCGATCCTTTCCATTGACGATGACGACGGCGAGCGGTGGCTTCACGATGATGAGCGGCGATAGGAGGCGGAGATCTTCTCAGTAGCGGCGTCTGTGCAGCAAATCGACACAGCGGCGGGGCAAATCTCTTCTCGGCGGATCGTTCTCTCGACAAGGGAACGAGTACATCTCCGGCGACTCCGACTCGACATTGAGTTCATGTCCTGTTCTCTGTAGAGGTAGATTCTTTGGTCCATCTTGTTCCAAATGTCCCGTTCCTTTCCGATCTAGCTTTTGAGTCTATTTTCCTTTAAAATTCCAGATCTGTGGGTTTCGTCGATTGATCGGAAGTTGAGTTCATCTGATCGATTTAGTTGGACGAGCCATTCCTCCCTGAGTTCGAAGAAGAGCTCGATCTGACCCTTGTAAGTAGCCGATCTATTATTTCCTTCTGTTGTGTTTTCGTTCCATCAAATAATATTTTTGATCGCAATTAGCTTCTGAGATCATGCTATGTGCTGATCCATTATTTTTCCTTTGGTTGTTGTATTCAGAACTGTGGGAATTATTTCGGTAGTAATTTTAGTCCAGTCATATCATCATGGTGGGTCAGGTGGGGATCTTTGATTATATTTTTGATCAGATCATTCCATATTATTGTGATATTCTGATACATCGTTCTGGGTTTGTTTGTTACTCGTGTGTTAGGATTGACACTATAATTCGGGACAACATTCGAATTGTAGAGTGGAGCTCGATTTCGATCTGAATTCCTTCCAGGTAACTAATCTACTCACCTAATCGTCCTTATTCAGTTTTGCTAGTTTTTTTGGCTATGATACCAGTGTTGTGCTTGTTTCATGTGTTGGGTTGTGTCTTGCTTGTGTTGAGGGCTCGTGTTCATGTTGATGCGTACCGGAGTAGGACTAGTGGCAGCCAGTTGGCTTGAGTCGACCGTAGCTTGTGTGCAAGTTAATTGAATACCTTGCGTGTGACCAAGTTGATGTACCTGGGGTTGCTGTGTGCGTGTACCAGTGTTGTAGCTCATGTTCAGAGAGCTGGAGCAGTGTGCGTGAAGAGTTGGATTCAACGTGGTTCCTTTATTTGCTCAATCTTTCAATGATGGTCTAATTTGCTAAATTTAAATTGTGTAGAGTATTTTGTGGGTTTGATTTGAATCTATATTTCACTTTTATTTGAGCATTCTTTTACTGTTCCAGTTTTTGTAATATTTGTGGGTGGTGTTGTTTAGAAATGTGTTTTTCTTTCGGAATCCATGCTGAGAGGAGAACGGGATTGAGATGTTGAGTAATTTATTATTTTCCTTTCCTTGTCAGTGAAGGGTTGAGGTTGAGTTCAAGTATTATTTCTGATTGTTAGAGGTTTGACTATAGAGAGTTGAGTTACATTTGGCAGCAGCTTGATTTGGAGACTAGTGCCAAATTATTTTTGTCATTTCTTTCACTTTTGGTTTGATTTCAATCTTTGGGTATTTTGGTAGCAATGGCTCGGGTGATCAGAAGCAGACGGGGTTTTATTTGAATGAGTAGCCATTTGATTATTTACTGTGGGCTAAGTACATGTTATGGGCTGTCAATGTTGAGTTAGCAGTAGTAATATCATGGAGAGCTTTTCCATATTCTGTGATTGCTGAGTTCTGGAAAAACTGACTTATGTGGTGTACTATTGATCATGAGAATTGGTTGAAGCCTAACTTAGAATAATAGCTAAGTTGTTTATTCATTTATTAATGTTGATGCAAATATACAGGTTATAGTATGTTATTAAATAGAAATCATATGGATTAGATACAATTGAGCTATGGGTTTAGATGGAACATTTTAATCGAGCATGTTTAACTATACTGTTAGTTAGAATTATCACCCTATTACTAAGTTAATTATTACTAGCATGGGTGTGGTTAAACCAGGACTTGAGTTTTTTAGAATTTTATTGGTTAATAATTTTATAAGTAGAAACCAATTTAGAGATTATGTTTAGTTCATAACCAACTTGTACAAATTATAAATTCAGGAAGACATCAAGTTCCTGATTTCCAGTACTTTCCGGAGCCAGGCAAGTACTTTTCTATGGTTTTGTACATTTATATTCCTGTACCCTTTTCTTGTGACACTGTTATAGCACGATATCATGTATTCCTGTACTCTGGTACTCCTGTTCTTGTACTTGTTAGCATCGGGTGGGGAAATACACTAGCCATGTGACCAAACCCGGTTACTATATATTCATGTACCTAGCTTAGGCCTCGCACTGTGCACGCGGGTCCTAAGTCGTACCCTATTCATGTACTCCTGTGCATGTTCCTGTACTCACCCTAGCCGGTCACATGGACTAGATGTATTTCGATATTGTGCACATCATGTCTGGTACTGCAGGATTATAGTTCATTCCTGTACTTTACATTCCTGTACGTTACATTTCCTGTACTTTACATTCATGTACTATAGTTCATGTACTTTACATTCATGTACCATATCTCTTGTACTTAGTTCCTGTACTACTTTCCTGTATTTACCTGTTCATTCCTGTATTTCATTTCCTGTACTCTTGTACCCATTTCATGTTCATGTTTCATTACCTAGAACTGTACTTTGCTCCGCTCCTGAATAGGATATGTTGCAGGTGAGATGGAGGCTATTTGTGACACCTTTATGGACGGGATGTTGCTATTACTAAGCCAGCTGGAGCTGTGCTGGACCTAGAGGCCGCAGAGGCTTAGTACCTTTCCTTTATGTCATTTCTTATTTTGAGACTTAGTCAGACATTTGATATTTCTGGATGAATGTAATAAAACATATAGACTTGTACTATTTCTGGGATTCCGTTTATAGATGCTGTGATGTTATCTTACTTCATGATTACTTGTTAGTTTTTCCCTAGTATTGGTACAGCTTACTTCGTCGTGTCCAACGACGAAGGCTGGGCGTGTCCGACTCGTGTCCGATTATTCGGGAGCGGGTCGTGACAGATTGTCTTTGATTTGAGCCATCTTTTGGGGGGAGTCCCAAGAGTCGGTTCATTAAATTTTGGATTTTCTTTGGATGAATATCTTTCATGAGAGGGGGCAAAATCCTAGGAGTCGGTTTTGCCTGCAGCACACGACCCGAAGCGCTCCATCTGTCCACGTACTTTCTCTCCCCCCTCCCTTTTGTCCTATAAATAAGAGTAATTAAGAGAAGAAATCTCTTTACTCTCTCCTTCAACTCAAGCCTTTCCTGCCCTAACTGTCATCCTCTTCTCCGATCACCAATGGCTCCCAAGAAGACTATTGCGACAAAGGGTAAAAAGGCGGCGTCTTCGTCGGCTGCGGCGGCGAAGGGCAAGAAAGCTGCTTCTACTTTGACTGCGGTGACGAATGATAATATGGCAGCTCTTCCGCCAGCCAACGTGCCCGCAGTTCACCCCGACGTCCACCCCCCTATTGCTGGTAAGGACGCTGTGTGAGCTTAAAACCCTAACTGTTGTGGCTATACCGCATATTCTATGCGCGAGCCTTCATCTTCATGTGTGCCGCATGTATGTCTCATGTTCGAGCCGTATGGGGTATACTCCATGTCCGAACCGCATAAGAATTGTTACTGTGGCCGTATAAGCACTTCGCCAACGGGGCCTTATAAGCTGTGCTGGACCGCATAGGCTCGCAAGAATTTGTTTATCGCATGAGCCGTATAAACTTATCCAAACTTTGCCGCATGTGACTTCGTTTGAACAGAGCCATATGAAAACACTGTCGCATGAACCTTCGCTAGACGGAGCCACATAAGTATTTTTTGAGTTGGGCCGCATGAGACTCCATTAAATTAGAGCCGCATAAACTCGAAAACACCAATCAGTTCCCTTTGTCCATCTTTTTAACTTATTTCTTTTGTCCTCTTTTCAGTGAATTTCCTAGTTAATGCTACGGGGGAACCTCTGGTGGGTCGTGCTCAAGCCGCTATAGGTTATAGGTACGACCAGATGGTTCGGTATGTGGCAGACCAGTTTTCTAGTGACGAGCCTTTGACGAGGTTGAATGCCCTCAAGAACCAACCCTTCTACTTCCTATGTGCCATGATGAATTCGGGGAAATTGGAAGGGGAGTACCTGAAGCCTGCGTTCTTCTTCGGAGATGCTTTGACTGTGAAAAATAGTCAAGTTCTGGACGTGTCGGAGAACTGGAGCTTTATTTCTAACGGGATGGCGATCCGTATCCCTCAAATAGAGCGTCACTTTCCACTATCTTGGTTTAATATGCTCCCGCTGGACAGGAAGATGGAAGAGTCTTTGACCCCTACCCGGAATGGGATGTTTGTGGGCAACATCCATTATAACAACATCATGAAGTCAGTGTGTGTGGGCAAGGTGCATGCCAGCCGTTATGTAATGGGATTGGCCCCGGGTACTTTCTTGAATGTGCCGGGTCCCAACTTCACGTTTTCTGCAGCCAATACTTTCCTGAACCAACTCGCTCGGAAAGGCTCCTATCCAATTGGCTGGTTGGCGCTCCCAAGTTGGATATACCCCATCCCCTCATGGATCAATCTGTCTATGTGGATCTCGCGAAAGTATGAGACTTTTCTGCGTGAGATTGGTCTTTATCACGCTATTCGGGGCACCAGCCACGTCTTACCTGTAAACAAGAAATTATTCATGGCTTTGCTGGAGATGTACAACCGCCGTACGGGAACCTTCTATACACCTGTAGGGGAAATAGGACTTCCACTCCATGAGATGCACGTGGTTTCCAAGCTTCCTTGGAAGGATAAAGCTTTTGAGGTATACACTCCTACGAATGAGGAGTTCGAAGAGCTGGAAGAACGGTATCCGGGTTTCGTGGCTATTTATCAGGAGATATTGTGCCACTATAGCACGTGCCAGCAGATAGCCAAGAAGGATAGCGGCTCGGAAGGGAATGCTTCCCACACTAAGGACAGGGTAAGCTATCTCTTCTCGACGGGAGCCTCAGGCCGAGTTACTTTCCGAAGTCCTCAATCTCGGGAGGCGGTTCAGGCCTTGGTGTCGTCGGCCAAGAGGGTGGCCACCACCAGTGACAGATTTGGGAGTCAAACCGACTCTTTTGGTTATTTTTATCAAGATAACCAAGAGCTGTCAGAGAAGGCGCTCCTGGAAGGATTCTTGATGGTATGGCTGCAGAATTGCGTAGTCTCGGGAGGAGCTGGTTCTATTGAGAGGATCAGCCGTAATTTTATCCTTTCTGCCGTGAAGCTGGTTTTTGGAATCAAACTAGCTCTTCTCCCGGCCATGGTGTGCAGCATACACCGTAGCCTTCGTACTTTTACGTCCAAGGTCATTGCCTACGATGTGACAAAAGACTTTGAACGGACTGAGCTGCCCTATCATTATCTGATGGGGTGGCTATTAATGCACTGCCGGTCTTTGATGAGACCGGGTTCTGAAGATGGCATGATTGCTGATGACACTTTTATCTTCCATTATTGCAATGAGCCTTTGGAGTACGAGACCATGCGTGCCTGTCGGATGGCGCTGGCGAGAGCAGATAGGTACAACTTTTTCGTATCCGTCCCTCGTTTTACTGCTGAGGAAATAGCGGACATACATCTCGACGGTATTGGGCCTCCTCAGCTTCTAGACGGCCAGATGCTTCTGCGATTGCATAACATCCGCCCCGTCCACCTGGTATACCGTAACCGCAATGCTATCTTCCTGGAGCCTTACATGCCTAGCAGGTTTGCCCGACAGTTTGAATACAGCCAGCTTTTTCTGGACAGTCCCAGCTCTTGTCTGGGTTTTGAAGGTAGCCTCCTTGACGGTGTCAGGGCCTGGTACTACTATGATATGTTCCATACCCGTACCACTTTCTCGGTCCCTGATGTTGAGGCGCCGGTAGAGATTTTGTATATGGTAGCCTTGTACCATGTTATGGCAAGTAAGCTCCCCATCGGTTTTAACCCGGGTACCAGTTTTATTGTTGGTACTGGCCTGGACGAGAAGCCCCAGGGGGCCAAGACGAGAAAGAAGAAGAAGAATATGGTCGAGGTGCTAAACTCGGACTCCACCAATGTGGATGATGAGGACGACGAGCGTGATACAGATAACTCTTTCCTCCCGGTAGAAGATGTTGGGGCGGATCAGCCGCCTGTTTCGTTAAATGAGATGGTGGCAGATCAGCCACCCGTCGCACCTGGTCCTGTACGGAAGCGTAGCAGACAAATCTCCTATGTTGGCGGTATTCCTCACTCCCAAAAATTGGCTGCGACCAGACATCGCAGGCTAATTATAAGGGAGAGAAGCGAGGAGGTCGACCCCGCTTCGGAGGTAAAGTGAGTTACTACCATCTTTATTCAGTTCTTCTTTTCTTTTAGTTCTGATCTTAATCATTTTCCTTCCCTCCCGTAGGTGTCAGAAGAAGAGGAATCTCAAGTTGCTGAGGTCGTGACTCGAGACGATGGGGCTCCGATAAACCTGTCCCCGAAATTGCTGAATTTTATCAAGATGACGCTGATCGAGTCGTACCTCCCTCCGGGGTGGCTGGGACAGAAGATCCAGCCAAATTTAACTTAGAGGTCGCGGGTGAGGAGACCACGTCAGCTGCGAGCGAGCTGCAGCCTCCATGCTCCTTCTCTGGTAAGCTAAGCCAAATCTTAACTTGTGAGAAGACCTATCTGCTCTATCATCACATTCTTCGTGTTACATCGATTGATTGTTGCTCTGGACATACAGGTCCTGCCTCTCCAGTGTCGATGATGGACAATATTAAGACAGGCTCTGCCGAAGGGGCACTGGCGGAGAGGAGCGTACCCCCTCCCCTTCCGGCTCGTATTGAGGGGCCTCCCGCTGGCTCGAGTTCGGGAAGTCAGGTGGCGGTACAGCCGGGGCAGGGGACAATGGTCCTTGCGTCCTCTTCTGCTCAGACGGCTCCGAGAGTCGACCTCTCTGCCCTGCCGAGTGTCCAGACTCTTCGGGTGGCGGAGGAGGAGTTAGCCGCTATCCGCTCATCTTTTCGCTCGGAATTTGTCTCCCTGGTGGCAAGTTCTAGCGCGCCTCCTTCGACGTTGTCGGCCACGCTTCCTTTGTCGCCGTCCTCTACAGAGGTTCTAGATGAAGCGTCACAGGACGTGGTTGACAGCTTCTATCGCCACTTGAAAAGGGGGATAGTGGCTGCTGTGGAACGAGGGACCTATTTTGCCTTGGCCCGATAATGCGCCCAGGGTCATATTGATATTCTTAAGACTCTTTCCGGTGGGGCAGGGGTAGCTGTGCTTCTGGAGGCAAAATTGCTGGAGGCTGATCTGCTGGTGACCCAGCTTCATGTGTTGCGGCAAGCTGATCTGTCTGCTGCTATAGATCAAGAGCGCGGTTTCCTCACAGCTGCCGTAGAGAAGATAAGGGCAGCTCGGGATAAGACCAAGCCGGTCATACAGAAGGACCTCCATGATCTGTCTGAGCTATATGATCAGTTGAGCCGCGAGAGTGATGATGTTATGGCTCGGGAAGTGAATGCCTCCCGTGGGGTCATTGACACGCGAGAGGAGATCCTTGAGCTTTAGAGGAAGTTAGCTTTCCTGGAGTCTGAGCTTGAGGCTGCCCGCACCGAAAGGGGGCTAATTATCCAGGAGGCTGACAGAGTTAATCGAGCTTCTGCTGGCCTGGAGCTTGCCCTGAAGAAGTTGGAGGACGGCTGGCGGGCACACATGGACTTGGATAATACGGAGCGGTTGTCCCAGGAGGCCGAGCGTCGAGCTAAGCAGCGGCTCGAGCGGGGGACCGCCTTGGTGAAGAACCGTCTCCTGGAATTATGTACCGCCGAACTATAGACGGCTTTTTTTCCTTTTTTTTGTTTTCGTTCTTTTCCTTTCTTTAAGCGGGACGATGTCCCTAGAACATGTAGTACTTTTGCCTTCCAAATAAAAGAGCATGCTTTATTCTACCCTTTATTTGTACTGCTTGTTGTGTATGTGGTGTTTATGGTGGTGTTTGCCCCGCTTAGGAGACTGTTTATGGACCTGTTACCCTTGGCATACCTGGGTTTTAGGTATGGATAACAAGTTTGATGGGGACACCTGGAATAATTCCACGGTAAGGTGGTCATAGACGTTCCTGGTATAGGAAGAAAGAATGCCATGGAGCAGCTGGGCTCCCGGGGCATGATGAGAAATGATGTGCATGTACTAGGAAACTTAGTACAACATTTGTAGTCAGCAGAGGACATTTGTGGGCCTATTATCCTTGGTGTACCCTGGTTTAGGATACGGATAATAAGACGAGAGAGAAAACCAACATACTTACTCAGAGGTAATGAGGACATGGCAAGGACGGTGGTTTTACCGCAGAGTCTTCCTATTCAGAGGTAATGAGGACATGGCAGGAGTGGACTCAACGGAGGATATTTGTGGTCAACAGAGGACATTTGTAGACCTATTATCTTTAGCGTACCTTGGGGGTTTTTTTTGGTACAGATAATAAGTCGAGAGAGAACCAACATATTTGCTCAGAGGTACTGAGGACGTGGCAAATATGAGGATTTCTTAGATGGAACCTTCCCACTCAGAGGTAATGAGGACATGGCAGGAGTGGGCTCCATGAAGGGGTATATAGAACAACTCATAGGTAATGAGGATATGGAAGTTCTATGTAGAGGGGTGATTTGTTTTTGGCGGAAATAAGACAACTCAGAGGTAACATCGACGTGGTCGTCTTGGAAATTTTGTGGATCTGTTATCCTTTTTGTGCACTGAGAGTGTGGGTAGTGGATCATGAGGGAGGAGGCTCTTTTAGGAGGAAAATTCAGAGGTATGATCATACATGACTTACTACCTAGGAGAGACGATATAGATTTATCTGTAGTGACCAGAGTGTAAGTTCAGCGGTACCTGCGGGTACATAACTCGATAATCTGGGAGAGTTGGAGTCAACATATGAGTTCAGTGGTACGAAAGAGTACATGACTCGTCGATCTGGAATTTGGAGAATGTGAGTTCAGCGGTACCGGAGGGTACATAACTCAGCAATCTGGGATATTGTGAATGTGAGTTCAGCGGTATCGGAGGGTACATGACTCAATAATCTGGGATTCGGAGAATGTGAGTTCAGCGGCACCAGCGGGTACATAACTCAATAATCTGGGCTTTTGTGAATGTCGTTTAGACATAATATTTTTTCAGGAACTTGCCGTTGACGGGCAACATGAGCAAGTCTCTGTTTTGTTTTGCGAGGCGGTAAGCACCGTTGGGGAATACAGCCTCAATGATAAATGGACCTTTCCATTTTGGCTGAAATTTGTCGACAGTTTTGTGAGTCATAACCATGGCCTTCGAACTGCCAGAACGAGATCGCCCACTCGGAATTTTCTGATTTTAACGTTCTTGTTGAACGCTCCGAAGATGCGTGCTTGGTATAGCTCAATTCGTTGCTGAGCCAAGAGGCGTTTTTTATCTAAGGCCTCCAACTCTTGTAGCCGACGACGGTAGTTATCATCCGTCGTCAATTGGTAAGTAAGAGTGACACGGAGCGAGGGTATTTGAGTCTCTAATGGAAGAACTGCCTCACTCTCGTACACCAGGGAGAATGGTGTATTCCCTATGGCTGTTCGGACTGTAGTACGGTACGCCCATAAGCATTCACCAAGCTTCTCGTTCCAATCGTGTTTGTTGGATGATACGAACTTTTTGAGCAACTTGATGATGGTTTTGTTAAATGCTTCTGCCAACCCATTTGCTGCCGGATTGTATGGAGTCGAAGCAACATTCTGAATTCGGTGTTTGTCGCAGAATCGATAGAAGGCGTGGCTTGCGAACTGCGGACCATTATCGTGGATGATCCTTCGGGGTAGCCCAAAGCGATAAATGACGTGATGCTTGAGGAAGCTGATCACGTTTGAAGTCTTCACTTTTGCAAGCGAAACAGCTTTCGTCCATTTAGAGAAGTAATCTGTGATGGCGAGTATGAAGCGATGTCCTCGAAAAGAAGGTGGAGTGATCGGACCGATGATATCCATCCCCCATGCTTCGAATGGTCAGGACGCCACTGTCGGATGTAGAAATTCGGATGGCTGGTGGATGAAGTCCGTATGGACTTGGCAGGCTTTGCACTTTCTTGTATAGTCTATCACATCTGCTACCATCGTGGGCCAGTAGTAGCCCATTCGGCGAAGACGGTCTTGCAGTTTTGGGCTAGGCTGATTGGCCCTGCAGACACCGTCGTGAGCTTCGCGTACGGCTTCTTTGTGTGACACCCTGAATTTCGGGTTGATTTTTTTTCTGATTGTTTAGTTTCAATAAATAATTTATTCTGTTTATTTATCTGTAAATGTGCTTTTTCGTGCCTTTGATATTTGGAGTGTCAGGGATGTTCAACTCTGGAAACCTTCTTCACGAGTTTTGTAGTGGACAGGATTGCCTTCATGATGGTATATAGTGTCCCACTCAAACTTGTTCCCTTGTACTCCTTTTGCTTTGCACAACTTTGGGTCGAATTAGACCATTTGATCGTTAATTAATTTTTCCACTCTTTTCCTTGTTCATTATTAGCACGTTATCGTGACTTTTCATTTGGGAGCACCAGACCAGTCATTTTCTTGAAACCAACTCATCATGCATGATCTACTCGAGACACTCTTCACCCTTGACCTTCGTGTTCCACTCAGATACGCCATTTTGTGCTCCATTTGCTTCACACAACTTTCCTGACACGTGACCCGATTTTATTTTACCCCACGGTGTCACATTCATTTTCTAACTTGATTTGTGGGTACCCTGTCGACCAAAACTTGTCAGCCCCAAATATGGATATGGCCCAATTTGAGCCTACTATCCGCACGACACTTGTGTCCCATTTATTGAAAGCCCCATGTGCTACTTATTTACCCATGATCATCAACACCTATTTTTTTAATTCGATTATTTCGTAATGTCTGATTTTGACCCAATCCGGCTCCACCAAGTCCAGCCCAGCTCCATGTTACCCTCCATCATGACACTCTCAGCCTCTTTATCCTTGAAAAATATCAAAACCTTTCTACCAATCTTTATTTTTGATTTAAAATTCTGTTGATTTTAAAATCCCTATAGGAATGACCAAAATTCCTATAATTAATTACTACCCTTAATTTCCCTTATTCAATCCTCACCCTATATTTTTTTCCAACACTCACTCACAAATTCCCTATCCCCAGCCGACCCTAACCCCAAGAGAACACTTTTTCTCTCTTTCTTCCTCTCTCATTAATTTTATACAATATTTCTCACCTCTTTCTCTCTCCTAATAAATTTTTTCCACACAACCAAACAACACAACAACAGCAGCAACCCCTGGCCGAGCCCGACCTCCTCCAGCTAGGCCAAGCTCGGCCCAGCCTCGGCGCCGGCCACCCTAGTCGGCCGTCGACCACCACTCATCCTCTCCCCTCCACCTTACAAACATCATCACCACCACCACTTTAAACCGCCACCACCATCAACATAACCATTCGGCCACCACCTCCTCCGTGCGACCCCCGCGACCTCGCCGTGGCCGCGCTGCCCCCGCACGTTGGTCGGGTACCGTCGTGCCAGGCTGCGCGCCGCCGCACAACGGCAGTGGGTGCCCAGGCGGCCGGAAACACCACTGGCCACGTGCGTACAGGCGCTGCTGTCACCCTCATTTCTCGTATTTCTAGTATTTCATATTTATACTCGTATCTAGATTTTGGCATGTATTTTTATTTTTCTTAACTTGTGGAATTTCGGTATTTCTCGTATTTCGGTATTTCTCGTAATTTGGTTTTTGGCATGGCTCGGTTTTAATTGGTTTGGGTTGGTTTGGTTTGGTTTATGTGTATTGGAACACCTTAGCCTAAGCTCCACCCTCAACACACCACATCCCATCCTCTTTAAAACTCCACCAACTTTTTCTCTCTCCTCATAAACCTTCATTAATTTCTTCTTCTCCTTCCTCTACACAACACTCTTCTCCTTCCTCTACACAACACCCACCCTTAGGCAAGTGCACCTTCCCACCACATGAGAACCCCATTTTATTTGTCCATTTGCTAGTTTAGGACATGGTGATCAACATTAGAACTTAGCATTTTGTGATTTGGAGCCTCCATTGTTCTAGATCTAAGTTTTCTTTATTTTCGGTTTTGTATGGTTTTGATCTACTTAAGTGGGATTTTTATGGGTTCTGATGTTTCCTTGTGGAAGAGGGTTCAATTCTACCCCGGTTGGAACTTTGGAAATCTGGATTTGGAGCTCGGATGGCCATGTTCTAATGCCTTGAAGTTTTGGAGCCATGGAAGCTTCTTCTCAGCCATGGAGAAGAAGAGCCAGACCCTGCGTGCGTGTTTTTACGCGTACGTAGCTCTCTGCTTACGTGCTTTTACACGTACGCAGCTCTCTGGCTTGCGTGCTTTTGCACGTATGCTCCTCTCCTGCTTGCGTGACTTTTCACGTATGCAGCTCTCTTGCGTGCGTGACTTTTCACGTATGCAGCTCTCCTGCTTGCGTGACTTTTCACGTATGCAGCTCTCCTGCGTGTGTGACTTTTCACGTATGCAGCTCTCCTGCGTGCGTGACTTTTCACGTATGCAGCTCTCCCGCGTGCGTGACTTTTCACGTACGCAGCTCTCCTTCGTGCATGACTTTTCACGTATGCAGCTCTCCTGCGTGCGTGACTTTTCACGTATGCAGCTCTCCTGCGTGCGTGTCTTGTGCATACGCTGCACCCTGAACCCCTTGCTTAACCCATTGGCTCTTGGAGTTTTGGTCTTATTTCTTTAAGCTTGGCTCTTCTATAGCCCTGTATATTGATATTTTATTAGATATTTTACGCCCATTTTATATCCTTACGCCTTTTGTCATGAACTTGATTTTACTTAATATGTTTGGAATGACTATTGTACATGGCATGGTATGACAAGAAACTAGCATAACACGACAGTGACCCGTAGTGGTGCACTCCTGACATGACCAACCTGACATGATAGTGGCCCGTCGTAGCGCACTCCCGACAAGTACCCTGACATGATTTATCTTGATAACTTAACTTGACCTGCCTTGACACCGTAGGTAGTTTTTTCTTGCTTGCTTGTTAAATCCACTTGTCCTGTCTTGCATCATGTCTAGGATGGAACTCCTGAGTACCACGGTCAGGAGTACCTACCAAAATAGATTAAGGTTAATAACTAGAATAACACAGTAGTCATAAAGAGATGACACAGCTACAGGCAATCCCGTTACCTGGGCGCTCTTGGGATCTGTAGCCTGCCGTCGAGTAGGGCACATTTCCAGCACACCGTCGCGTGTTGCACCCTCTAAGTCACCTAAGGGTACATTTGTCTTCCGGGCGATGTACCCACCAGAATTCAACCCCTAATCTTCGACCTGGGTAACCTGGATGGTCTGCAGGGCTTGTGGCTGTGGAACAATCTCACTGCATCTTGTTAGTAATTAGGCCTGTGATAACCCTAGTTAGTTAAAGTAGTAAGCCGTAGTACCTGCTTGGCCGTGATTGATTGAATGAGGTATAACCAGTCTAGCCATATCTTGATCCAGCACAAGATTTGCTCCCTGTCTTGATTTCTTGCATTATTATCTTGCCGATAAATGGTGAAAAACCAAGTTCTGTTCAGATGAAGGGTTACAACCCCGGTCCTTGTTTAGTTTACGAGTTGTAACCTGGCTATCGAAATAGTTCTATGGTTATCTCGTCGTATATCATCCTGCCATGTTTTCGTAATTTTAGTTTTAATATTAAATTTTCTTTTGCTAATTGCTGGCTTTTGTTCTTATTTCGTGGCCCTCCTTGTGGCACTTGCTCTTTCTGGGGTTGACCCAGCTGGTTTTGTGTGGCCAGATTTCAGAGCAGCTTCCGAGGATCTACCAAGCTTCCAGTCCAATGGTGGCGACTAGAAGGAACCCGGACTACGAGTGGGTTTTCTATTTTGTTTCGCTCACTCTATTGTAAAATTATTCTTTTGAGGCGTTTAGCCGACGAGCACCTGTTAGCTCGATGCACTTTTACTTACTGTCTGCCTACGGGCTGTAAACATGATTAACAAATCCTAGGGTTGATCATGTATGACTTAACTCTTGCTAGTCCCCGCATTTTGTACGACTAGCTTCATGATCAGCTGAATATGTAATATTTAGGACGCCTTATTATTGTATATTTAATGATCATACATCTTGCGACCTTACTTACTTGCCTGTGATTGAGATAATAGGCTTGTTCATGACCATAAGAGACTGTTGGCTTGTAGTAAACCCTCATATTTCTAGACAGCCGTGACCGTATATCGAGGTGGTTTCCATTTCAATATACGTAGCTGGCTATGCCTGCCCCCGCTCTCCAGTATTCTGGTTCTGGGGCGTGACAGCTGCCACCGGCCGCCGTCGTCGTGGCCGGGCCCCCGTAGGCTGGGCAAACTCCGGCGACCCCCTGGGTTTGCTGCTCCTTCTCGGGCGCGACGTATAGGCGATTCATACATTTCGCACGAATTTCTGCCGTGACGCGCGCGAAATCAAGTCTGTTTTAGCGCCCCGTCGCAGCAACTTCGTGCACGATTTTCGAGAAATCCAACCGTTGGATCGGCAATTTCTTTGCTCCGTCACAATCTCGGTATATCCACCTTCACTTCTGTCAATTTTCATCTGTTGATTTTATCGTTTGATACATCAAAACCGGCCACCAAGTTGACCGTTTAAATTGTATTAATTTTGGACAGTTTTGCGGGGTCAACTTTATCGGCTTGTACCTCCTCCACTGTAGCTCCGTTTGGCGTGCTACCTGTTCCTGTGCGAAGCTGGTATAACCCTCTTGCTACCCCTCCAGTTTCGTTTCATTGTGAGCTTGTTTGATTGGTTGAATTTGACACCAAAGTTGGTCGTCCGAATTCGTAATTTCTAACTTGTAAAATTTCATTTTTGAACACGGGACTCCAGATTTCATTTCTGACACCACCATTAGCCTTGTGGCGTCGTTCTGGCATGTTTTCAAATAAAATTTGTTAGATTTGGTGGACGTGGGCCCTGGCACGTTTTTTGGTACAAAGTGGGTCCCACAGTCCGGGTCAACGGGACTTTTTGACGCCGGCTCATCGGAATCCAATTCCGGATATACCGTTGAGTTCGTATCGTCATTCTGGACTCGTTGACATATAATTTGCTAGGTGTTGGTGGATATTGGATCTGGCACGCATTTCGGTGCAAGTTGGATACCAATATCCGGGTCAACGGGTCATTTTGAGATCGGGTCAACGGAATCAAATTCTGGAGATACCTTTGGGTTCGTATCGTCATTCTGGTTTCGTAGACATATATTTTATTATATTTTATAGACTTGTTTTCTTACACATTTTTCGGTACAAAACGGCTCCGACACGGATACCGTTTTGACCCGAAATTACCTTTTTGCCCTTGTGTCCAAATTGGACCGATGGGTCGGCTATCCTAGCTAATTTGACCATTCTGGACACGTTGATGATGTTTATTTTATCGTCCGACAATGTTTGTTGATAATTTCTCTGAGTTTAACCTTTTTATAATTTATTAATAATTAATTCTTATAATATTCGTATTTCGAGATTAGTACAACGAAACTGAGCTCAGTCAATTCCAGTGATCTTACATCGCTGAAATTGACAAGATGGACATGTGGATCACTATAATAAGATTATCAACTTTACCGTTGATCATCTCATCTCGATTTGCGTGTCGTAAGTTTCGACGTACCAATAATAAAGTACACTTTATATCTTTAATAATTAGACTAGAATTGACCCTGTTTGACCAGTTGACCAAAAGACTACTATAAGTCAACACTTGACCTAGTTTGACTAGATTGTTGACCGGAGTTGACCTAGAGTTGATTTGACTTAGAAGAACCTAGGATAATATAGATTGCTTGTAGAGATTCATTTATTACAACTTGAACACCTTGTAACCTGTGTTGCTTTAAATAGGACTCTGTGGCTTCAGTTGGACCCCCTATACTTATCAGCTGTTTAGGTTATAAGGCGAGTACATTCTCTGATCATTTCATATCCTGCTTAGAATTATATTCCTGCTTTAGATTACTTTACTTGATGCTGTCACGACATTATCACGGATTAGTACTATATGGATCTCTTCATGCGATGTTATCCCCCTCGGGAGCATCGGGTACATTGTGTCATGTGCGTTTCACTTTCATCATGTACTCCTGTGCTTTCACCATAGATGTACACTCCTGTGAATCATGTACTATCATGTTCACGGAGCCCCATGTATACTATCATGTGCACCTTTTTATGGGCCCCCATGTGATATCATATACAATAACATAACCTGCTTAGATCCTTGTGTATTGATTGGAGAAAATGTAGGAGTGCTAGTAGTCATGTGAACAATTCCATAGTAGTGTAGATCATGTGAAACTCTTTAGTGTAGATCATGTACAAATCTGTTCCGTTCACATGTGCTATCCTGTACTCTACATCACTAGCCACTGTTAGTTCTCTATTTATAGTAGATATTTCTATTACAGTTCTCTCTCTGTTTACATACTGTATTTCTTCAGATCATGTATCTTACTTTACTGCATGATTATATTTTCTAACCTGCTATGATTTGTTGAGATGTATTGTGCTCGCTCCTGTCCTGACTGGACCTGTTGATAAATTTTACAGATAGCCTGGAGGTTGCCTGCTAGCCTAGAGGAGACACATTAGAGGTTGTTTAGATAGCTATTTCAGTTGTCTGGAGTTGTATTTATTTATGGATTACTGTATTTGAGCTTTGAGATGTATTTCTCGGTTTGTGTATCTTAGACACTTAGACTTCTATCTACGGTATCTCTTTTGAATTTCATGTTTTATCTATCATCCTTTATATATGCTCTACCTTAGATGTGATTGAGTTTACATTCTGCTATGTCACCCCCATTCGGGGAGTATAAACTGCTTAGCCTTATACTGTTAGATGCATGAGACCTAGGACAGCGTTCTACCGCCGACACTGCGGCGTAGGCTGGGCATTGTTACGTTCTCGTACCCTCACCGTGGGTGCGGATCGTGACACGTTTTTAGTGGTGGCCCATGCAGGTCGAGTTTGTGTAGTGGTATTCGAACTAGAGTACCACTACAGCCTGCAGTAGGATTAGGATATATTTTGAAGGTACTCAATCACAGTTATGATCCTTTGAGAGATTCCTGGAACGACCCTTGAGAATCTTGTTTAACTCCGATTTGAAAACTTTTCTCCCCTTGATTTGATTTATCTTTACTTTCTGTTGTTGGATTTTATTTTGATGGATTATTGTTGAATTTGAGTTGTATTTATTGATTTTGATGGAAGATTGTTGAATTTTGAATCTTGATGTTAGCTGTACCATCCGAGTTTGTATTTATATGACTTGAAGGATTTTTGTTCATTTTTGAATCTTGATGTTCGTTGATAAATTTTATTTGATTTTGGGTATTCATTGTTGATTTAATTTAAATTTTGTCAAGATGAAATTATATGGGCTAGGTCATCTAAGTTATGAAATCTAGTCTTCTATAGTCACATTAGCCAGCACGGTGAGGACATATAGTCTGATTTTGGATATATTTCTCGGGTATGGGAATTTAAGGTTTTCGCAGCCAAGCTAGCGGCATCGCGAAAATGTTAAATACCATGATTCTAGAGGTATGTGCCTTAGTCGAGGACTCTGTGATTATCGTAGCCTTGCTTACTAGTATGACGGGAATTTAGAGTACCATGATTGTGGATAGACGCATATGATTATCAGATTGTACCTTAAATATTTTCGAACATGTTTTCTCTACTTTTGTTTCAGTCCTTCAAAAAAAATTATTATTTGTTTTGTTTTGCTTCTCATTATTTAACTTAGGAGTAGCTTTAGCTATTTTTATGAACCTTGTGCAACTTCTTACTATGAATTTCTTCTTAATAAAATGAATCGATAATTTTGCTAGACCTTATCTTGGATTTGATATTTTAACTCTGGATTTCAAAATGGTTCCTTTTTTTAAACAAATAAACAGAACACATTTTATTGATTATTTTCTTCTTGCTACTATTCTTGTATTAAATAATAATAATAAAACTGTCTTGATTACACAAATCACCTATCTTGCAATCTTGGTAGAAATCTAAATGTTGGTCTTAACGTAGAATTAAAATTTTATATTGGGACATGAGAATATATATATATTGGACACAGACTCTTTGCCTGACACGTATGCATACTACACTTGATTTCCCACCTGCCTAAATACATATTAATATGTTGTTGATGTTTAAATTGTCAAAACCCCAATATTTCTGGTTCTCTGCTTTTTTTTTCTTTCAGTTTAAATTCGTAATTCAAATATAGATTTCATGTTATTAGTTATGTTTACATCACTGCACATGTATGTTATACGTAGGGTTTCAAATCAAAAAATTTTAGTTGAGTTTTGTGTTTGAAATTGTCAAACCTAAGACTATGTGCATATTAACCCTTAATACTGGATTCCAAATGTTTAGTTTAATTTGCTGTTTTATTTTTTTTTAAAAATATAATATTTTGAGCTATATACATTGTGGTATGTAGGGATATAAATTTAGGTTTCATATTCTTACATGTTAGGTTGTGATAAACATTGGGTTAGTTGATGATGAATTTCTCCAAATCCTAAAACTGAATACATGCTAACATTTTCACATTGATTTCCAATGCTTAGTTCAATTTCAGATTTAATATGTAATATTGAACTGTATGCATAGCTAAATGTATGGATAGTATGTTAGGGTTTCTTCTCTATCATATTAGGATGTATTGGAAACATTGAGTTAGTTGTGATATTTCAAACCCCTAAAATTTGAAACTGTATTATGTTAATATTGCACTGGTTTAAATGTTAGCTTATTTTCAGATTTTGTATGTAAATGCTGAACTGAAACTGGATTTAACCCTTCAATATTAAGCTATAACCCTGTACAAGGACACACACACCCTAACTTAGTATACGCTGCCATGTAAACCTTTCCTCTCTATGTTATGTTCATATACCTGTATAGATATGTATAGAGTTTATGCATACATGTTATAATGTATATAGATACATAACTAAATCTCTACCTCTTTACATGTATATATGTATATGGTTAGCGATGCATGTTATGAGTAAATAGGTTGTGTATTGTAGATTGTTTAACCAATATGCCATGAGTAGTGTAACTTGATAGCTGTTGTTTTGAAACCCAAATCCTCCTATACATATGCCTACTGTCTAACCATATGAACATGTCCACATACACCCATACACACACGAACCACATGACCTTTACATAATGCTAGCTTTTCCTTCTCTAACACACTCTCTATATATATACATATTGTGATTGGATTCCCATGCAAGTGACTTTTGTTCTTTAACTTTTGATTTTGATTTTTCTGAACCCTTTATAGATAATTAGTAGTTACCTTTCTTTATTTTTATGATAAGTACCAGTTTTCATATAGGATGGTAGACCGCCTTACAGTCTTGATGATTGTTATTTTTGTATCTTTTCTAGTTTAGCACCCTAGATTGCTTGTGTGTTTGATACCCTATGACCGTTTTGGTTTAGCATGACTAGTATACCTAGATGAGACTTTCACTACCACCGTGTGCCATGACCCCGTATGCCGTCCTTTTTGATGGTATGTTTTATTTAAGTTCTGGGACTTGATTGTGGGGGTTTGACCTAGAACGAGTATGAACAATTTTAATTTCGAGGACAAAATATTTATAAGGTGGGTAGGATGTGAGCACCCTGAATTTCGGGTTAATTTTTTTTTATTTTATTTTTCTGATTGTTTAGTTTCAATAAATAATTTATTCTGTTTATTTATCTGTAAATGTGCTTTTCCGTGCCTTTGATATTTGGAGTGTCAGGGATGTTCAACTCTGGAAACCTTCTTCACGAGTTTTGTAGTGGACAGGATTGCCTTTATGATGGTATATAGTGTCCCTCTCAAACTTGTTCCCTTGTACTCCTTTTGCTTCGTACAACTTCGGGTCGAATTAGGCCATTTGATCGTTAATTAATTTTCCCACTCTTTTCCTTGATCATTATTAGCACGTTACCGTGACTTTTCATTTGGGAGCACCAGACCAGTCATTTTCTTGAAACCAACTCATCATGCATGATCTACTTGAGACACTCTTCATCCTTGACCTTCGTGTCCCACTCAGACACGTCATTTTGTGCTTCATTTGCTTCACACAACTTTTCTGACACGTGATCCGATTTTATTTCACCCTACGGTGTCACATTCATTTTTCAACTTGATTTGTGGGTACCCTGTCGACCAAAACTTGTCGCCCCAAATATGGACATGGCCCACATTGAGCCTACTACCCGCACGACACTTGTGTCCCATTTATTGGAATCCCCATGTGCTACTTATTTACCCATGATCATCAACACCTATTTTTTTAATTCGATTATTTCGTAATGTCTGATTTTGACCCAATCCGGCTCCACCAAGTCCAGCCCAGCTCCATGTTACCCTCCATCATGACACTCTCAGCCTCTTTATCCTCGAAAAATATCAAAACCTTTCTACCTATTTTTATTTTCGATTTAAAATTCTATTGATTTCAAAATCCCTATAGGAATGACCAAAATTCCTATAATTAATTACTACCCTTGATTTCCCTCATTGAATCCTCATCCAACATTTTTTTCCCAACACTCACTCATAAATTCCCTATCCCCAGCCGGCCCTAACCCCAAGAGAACACTTTTTCTCTCTCTCTTCCTCTCTCGTTAATTTTATACAATATTTTCCACCTCTTTCTCTCTCCTAATAAATTTTTTCCACACAACCAAACAACACAACAACAGCAGCAACCACTGGTCGAGCCCGACCTCCCCCACCTAGGCCGAGCTCGACCCAGCCTCGCCGCCGGCCACCCTAGTCGACCGTCGACCACCACTCATCCTCTCCCCTCCACCTTACAAACATCATCACCACCACCACTTTAAACCGCCACCACCATCAACATAACTATTCGGCCACCACCTCCTTCGTGCGACCCCCACGACCTCGCCGTGGCCGCGCTTCCCTCGTACGTTGGCTAGGCACCGTCGCGCCAGGCTGTGCGCCGCCGCACAACGGCAGTGGGTGCCCAGGCGGCCGGGAACACCACTGGCCACGTACGCACAGGCGCTGCCACCGGCCGCCGCCGCCACGGCCGGGCCCCCGTAGGCTTGGCAAACTCCGGCGACCCCCCCCCGGGTCTGCTGCTCCTTCTCCGGCGCGACGTATAGGCGATTCGTGCATTTTGCACGAATTCCCGCCGTGACGCGCGCGAAATCAAGTCCGTTTTGGCGCCCCTTCGCAGCAACTTCGCACACAATTTTCGAGAAATCCGACCGTTGGATCGGCAATTTCTTTGCTCCGTCACAATCTCGGTATATCCACCTTCACTTCTGTCAATTTTTATCTGTTGATTTTATCGTTTGATACATCAAAACCGGCCACCAAGTTGACCGTTTAAATTGTATTAATTTTGGACAGTTTTGCGGGGTCAACTTCGTCAGCTTGTACCTCCTCCACCGTAGCTCCGTTTGGCGTGCTACCAGTTCCTGTGCGAAGCTGATATAACCCTCTTTCTACCCCTCCAGTTTCGTTTCATTGTGAGCTTGTTTGATTGGTTGAATTCGACGCCAAATTTGGTCGTCCGAATTCGTAATTTCTAACTTGTAAAATTCCATTTTTGAACACGGGACTCCAGATTTTATTTCTGACACCACCATTAGACTCGTGGCATCGTTCTGGCATGTTTTCATATAAAATTTGTTAGATTTGGAGGACGTGAGCCCTGACACGTTTTTCGGTACAAAGTGGGTCCCACAGTCCGGGTCAACGGGACTTTTTGATGCCGGCTCATCGGAATCCAATTCCGGATATACCGTTAAGTTCGTATCGTCATTCTGGACTGTTGACATATAATTTACTAGATTTTGGTGGACATTGGATCCGGTACGTATTTCGGTGCAAGTCAGATACCAATATCTGGGTCAACGGGTCATTTTGAGATCGGGTCAACGGAATCCAATTCTAGAGATACCGTTGGGTTCGTATCGTCATTCTGCTTTCGTGGACATATAATTTGTTATATTTTATAGACTTTTTTTTTGCATATTTTTCGGTGCAAAAACGGCTCCGACACGGATACCGTTTTGACCCGAAATTATCTTTTTGCCCTTGTGTCCAAATTGGACCGATGGGTAGGCTATCCTAGCTAATTTGACCATTCTGGACACGTTGGCGATGTTTATTTTATCGTCCGACAATGTTTGTTGATAATTTCTCTGAGTTTAACCTTTTTATAATTTATTAATAATTAATTCTTATAATGTTCGTATTTCGGGATTAGTACAACGAAACTGAGCTCAGTCAATTCCAGTGATGTCACATCGCTAAAATTGACAAGATGGACACGTGGATCACTGTAATAAGATTATCAACTTTATCGTTGATCATTTTATCTCGATTTGCGTGTCGTAAGTTTCGACGTACCAATAACGAAGTACACTTTATATCTTTAATAATTAGACTAGAATTGACCCTGTTTGACCAGTTGACCAAAAGTCAACTATAAGTCAACACTTGACCTAGTTTGACTAGATTGTTGACCGGAGTTGACCTAGAGTTGATTTGACTTAGAAGAACCTAGGATAATATAGATTGCTTGTAGAGATTCATTTATTACAACTTGAATACCTTGTAACCTGTGTTGCTTTAAATAGGACTATGTGGCTTCAGTTGGACCCCCATGTATACTATCATGTGCACCTTTTCATGGGCCCCCATATGATATCATGTACAATAACATAACATGCTTAGATCCTTGTGTATTGATTGGGGAAAACGGAGGAGTGCTAGTAGTCATATGAACAATTCCATAGTAGTGTAGATCATGTGAAACTCTTTAGTGTAGATCATGTACAAATCTGTTCCGTTCATATGTGCTATCATGTACTCTACATCACTAGCCACTGTTAGTTCTCTATTTATAGTAGATATTTCTATTACAGTTCTCTCTCTGTTTACATACTGTATTTCTTCAGATCATGTATCTTACTTTACTGCATGATTATATTTTCTAACCTGCTATAATTTGTTGAGATGTATTGTGCTCGCTCCTGTCCTGACTAGACCTGTTGATAAATTTTACAGATAGCCTGGAGGTTGCCTGCTAGCCTAGAGGAGACACATTAGAGGTTGTTTAGATAGCTATTTCAGTTGTCTGGAGTTGTATTTATTTATGGATTACTGTATTTGAGCTTTAAGTTGTATTTCTGGGTTTGTGTATCTTAGACACTTAGACTTCTATCTACGGTATCTCTTTTGGATTTCATGTTTTATCTATCATCCTTTATGCTCTACCTTAGATGTGATTGAGTTTATATTCTTCTATGTCACCCCCATTCGGGGAGTATAAACTGCTTAGCCTTATACTGTTAGATGCATGAGACCTAGGACAGCGTTCCACCGCCGACACTGTGGCGTAGGCTGGGCGTTGTTGCGTTCTCGTACCCTCACAGTGGGTGCGGGTCGTGACACTTTGGCTTCTGCGTTTGACAGACATCGAAGCAATAATCCATTGTAGGATCGGCAATACAGCATTTTCGTCTCTGTATCGTAGAAGAATCTGAGAGAACGCCTTCTGATAGAGGTGGCTTCCTTTGGGTCCTCCGGCAGAATGTCGTAGACTACGAAGTCAATAAATGGTTGTCTCCAGTCTGGTGCTTCGTCGATCGTCTGAGCGGAATAACACGCCACGAATTGAACATTGTTCTTGGGACAGACCTGTTCATGGCCTATCACATCCACCGATTGATGAGCATAGTTCGGAACCGCTAGGGGAGCGGCAAGGCCTGCTAAGGCATCGGCTTCGATATTTTGGAGTCTGGGGACGTGTTCGATGAAGAACCCTTCAAATGACGAGATGATGTTGATCGCTATTTGGTGATAGGGGATCATGTCTTCATGGCGGACTTCGTATGAACCCCAGATCTGATTGACGATTAACTGTGAATCGCCGTATGCTTCAAGATATTCTACCCCCAGCTCTCTTGCAAGCTGTAGGCCAATGACTAAAGCGTTGTACTCGGCCACATTGTTAGAGCAAGGTTCCGTAAGGGAGTAAGCGCGATTGATCACTAGTCCGGAAGGAGAAATCAGCACCACCCTGACTCCGACGATGATGTTTCCTTTGGGTCCGGTCCTTGAAGCACCGTCGAAGAACATTCGCCATATATTATCGTGAGAGGTCGTATGCGAGTCGACGATCTCATCTTGGATTTCTTCGTATATTCTGGCCGACTCCGAGCCTGGGTGGGCTGCTAAAAAGTCTGCCAGAGCTTGACCTTTAACAGCCTTTTGTGGGACGAAGATCATATGGTAGGGGGATAGTAATATTGCCCATGTAGCGAGGCGAGAGCTGAGTGCCCCTAGTTTAGTCATGAGGACCCTGAGGGGGTTGACTCGTGATATCACATGTATGGTTTGTCCCGTGATGTATTGTCGCGTCTTTTGAATGGCGAACACCAGGGCGAGGCATTCCTTCTCCACGGCGGTATATCGGTGCTCTGGCCCGATCATCATTCGGCCTAAGCTAGATATGCGTCGGCATTCTGGAGTACATCGCTCAAAGCCGCATGAACATCCTTGGAGAGTCTCAGGAGCTCGCATAATGACAATTTGGCCGTTGTGTTGGCCAATTACGCCAAGATGTCAAAGTTGTAGGGCCTTTCCAGCCCATAAGGTGCCTCTTTTCGGAGGGATTTGTCAAAGCAAGTCTCCTTCGGCCGAGGCTTGTCGGTCGTCGGAGGTTGAGAAGGTCCCGGAGCGTCAGCAATGGCCGACTGATGTTCTTCAGCCGAGTTATCTGGCGTAGGTTGGGATTGCCCACCAGATCGAGTGACGACAGTTGTGGCTTCTTCGACATCTGCCGAGATTGTACGACAGGATCTGACCTTTCTACCCTTCTTCCTGCCAATGGAGAGTGGTATGGACTGAGTCACTTCAGGTACCAAGTCTGGATGGACCCACATGACTTCCCCTCGTGACGTGGTAAGGGGTACTAGACCAGTAGCCTGATCTCGGGAAGGTGGAAGATTGGCAATCTCCATTGTCGCCCGAGGGATGGGTATCACGTCGTCTTGAGTCTCTGTCGGAGGGAAGCTGCCAAACTGTACGGACACCATGTTGGCTGCCACGGTTACCTCCTCGAAATCAATGGCCAGAGCCTTCGAATCGATGAGATGTTAGATGTATCGTTTCAGTTGGTAGCAGTCGTGTGTAGCATGGTGGACGTAGCGGTAGTAATGGCAGTACTTTGGGTTCTTCATTTCTACCGGCCGAGGTTCCCATCTTGGTGGAGGGAGCTGAATCCTTTCCCTTTGTATGAGCATGTCCAAGATGGGCTTGACATGACCGTCTTTGAAGGAGTATGTCATTTGCGGCCATTGCTTGTCTGCCGATTTTGACTCGGGTTTCTGGGCTGTGTCGGCCACCATAGCCTGCTTGTCCTTGTTGTCCCGATTGTTGGAGGCGTTACCACCATTGTTGTTGCTGGTATTAGGGCGCTTGCCCTTGTCCTCTCCCTCCGAAATGTGCAATTCCAGTTGGCGAGCCTTCTTCAACCTGTCTTCGGCGCTAGTGGCACTGATGATAAACGTCTTCCAGTCCTTAAATTGACTTTCACCCATCCAGAGGCTGATTGTTGGGAGCAGTCTCTTTTGGCAAATTTTAATTAAGGAGGAATCCGGATTACCAGACGGCAACTTCATGGCGGTTTGGTGGAACCGCTCAATATAGTTTCTTGTCAGCTCTTTCTCCCCTTGAACGACATCCATGAGGGTGGACATTGTGATGTCCTGTCCTACTTCGTAGAACCTCTCCAAAAATATGCGCTTGAAGCTGGCGAAGAAGTGGATGCAGTTGTCTGGCAGGTTACGGTACCAGTCGAAGGCGACCCCTTACAATGCCCCGATGAATAATCATGTAAGGATGGCATCGTCATGGGACAGATGGTCGGTGGTGACCTCGAAGTAAGTGATGTACCGACTTGCGAAGGTCTTCCAATCATATGGATTGATGTGGAATAGTTTATACTTTGGTGGGAAGGGAACATCTCTCCACGTAGCGGGATACAGTTGTCGTATCCTGAGGTCTTGGCAGTTTTCTCGGGCGTGGAACATGGCTCGGAGCTCCTGGACCTCTCTTCTTGCCTCTCTGGCTTCGTCTGCAGCGGTAGGAGCCGACATTTCAGGAGGATTATTGCCCGGGTTTGGTACCGCTGAGTTCAAGTCTGCATTGACAGCGGGACCCAAGTTTGTTTGACCAGGCGTCCCTCCTTACAGAGTAGGGAGGGCTGCTTTGATTTCGTCCACCGATTTGACCAAAGTGCGCAGTATGGCCTCTAGAGTGTCGATGTGTTGGCGATCACTGGGACCATCTTGTTCGTCGTTTGTCATGAATGTCGTCCTTACATGAGTAGAAGTGGATGGGACGGTGGATGACGTACCCTCTGAATCATACCCCTGTACCGAGAAGTCATCGGGGTATGTAGGAATGTCCTCCTCTGGTTCGGACTCAGAAGGAATAGTACCCCCAACTTCCGAGTTTGCCTCGTCTTGAGAGTCGTGGACATCCTCGGGGACGTCGGGATCTGCTACATCTAATGGGAGAGTTGTTTCCCCCGGCTCGTCTTCTTGGAACATTGGATTGTCGTGAGTGTTCGGAGGAGTGCTATCCCCAGTTCCAGCAACCCCCAGTGATGTGGATGATGAATCTTCCACTGTAGCAGATTTCGTCTTTGAACGGGTACTTTGGAAAACTCCGGTGGTGGGCAACCGTTTAGACGACAGTTTCTTAGTCATAGTGGTTGAAATCTTCGGGCAGGAAATATTTGTTTTCTTCGCTCTCCCGCTGGCAGGGATTCTTTGAGCAGAGTTGCAGGAGACGACGGGAAGTGCCTAATCCTCTGAACATGGTTGTTGCAGTTTTTAGAAGACGGACTGCCGGTCTTCTCGTACCATCGCGTTATTGTAATAGCAGTTGACGATGACTTAGGTGCAGTGAGGTCCGTGGGAGGACTCTTTGCACCCCGAGGCCTCTTCTCTTTCCTTGCACTTGTGGAGGATAACCTCACGCAAGTCAGATGGGTCTGGAACGACCATGTTTGCTCCCTGGGTTTTAGAAGACTTTTTGGAACCACTTTGTCCGTTTGCTGTAATGCCCCGCTCCGCTCGGTGCATTATGATGAGTCGTTGACTCGAAGAGTTGCATTGACCCGATGAAGTATCGATGCGAATCAATGCAAGAGTTACGTTGGCCAAAGGTAAGCTTTGAGTCGATTGGAATCTATGGATCGAATCGATGCAAAGGATAAGTCCCGTTGAGCAAGTGCTGATTTTAGTTGATCTGGTGTGCAGGCTATGCTTTTACGCTGGACGATAAGAGGTCGGTATTTTGCCTTATGCAATGAAGTGTCTGCGAAACCAAATCGTGGCCTTGCAACGGATTATGGCATGGGAGCGATAGGCCAAATCAACCGAGTAGTTCAAAGGAATGGCTATGTCCGGGAGTTAGCTACGCGATCGAGTTATGGAAGCGAGATGCTTCAAATCGGCGAGACGGCAAGGCGTATCGGCTTAAGGTGGGCGGGTTCTTGACTCTCTCTCCCTATTCCTTCACGTCTAATAAAATATGTTATGGTATGCGTAATATGTTATCGAGTTAGCGAGCGTGGCTCGGCGAGTAAGTGTATAAATATGCGTTGAATACTAAGGTAGAACAATTGAACAATTGAAGCGACATGCATCAAGTGTACGAGTCGCGGTAGGGCAATGATGGTAGAATATTGAAAGACGATATTGAGATGTGCATCATGTGCACGGCTCTGAGAACATTGAACACTAGGCGTAGAACATTGAATACGGCGCTGAGCGTGCCCTCGGGCACTTATGCTACGAAAAGACTAAGTAACTACGGAACTAGGCTATGAATGACTTACGAATGGTACGCATTGAATATGAGTACGAGATGGCTAAGCCGTTGGGCATCGTGCATCAGTATGGATGTGTTGGGGCATAACGCCGACGGAGCTCCCCATATGGATGGTGGATTATGTTTATGAGACGGGACTATGTTTATGGAACGAGACAATGTTTATGCAACGGAGGATTTGGTTGGATTGTTACGTGTGTTTGCTATGGCGCGTATTGCATGGTCAATGGACTCGGATTTGCCCGTGCACGGGTACGGCTTCCCTCGGACGGTTTTGCCGGGGCACCAGGACCGTTTGGCCTAGAAGGGAATTATGTGTGGTATTTATGGTGCACAATATTCGGACGGATTGCGATCGTCTAGTGCTGTGATAAGCTATGATATCCGTAAGTTTGGGATCCTTTGGATACTGGGCTAGCAACCCATATCGAAGCGATTGTAGGCTTACACATAAGAGATGCCAAGTCCGTTACGGTGCGAAACACCGTGACCTTCATATAGATAGGGCCGGTGGACTGAGATGAGAGTCGGGTGCAGGCGCAGGGCCTGCGACCCTTATGCATGGTCTAAGTTTATGGTTGGCTGTTGCGTGAATGATATGATTCTATGTTAAGTTCTAACCCGTGCAGGCTAGGCAATATGGGACGGAGATAAGCACGAACACTATGTTTACGTTCATATTATGGCTAACTGTATCTGCTGCAGGAACACGGCATGGGACACATTTATGATAATATGCTATGTTTAAGTATTGCTATGAAACTGATCCTAAGGCTAAATAGAAAGATCACCAAATTAAGATGCATGCTTACTAAATGATTAAGTGTTTGGTTTGGGTACGAGCGGGTCTTGATCAGTGCGAAGCGAGGACGAAAGCACTAATCCCCCACTAGTTTATGTGCAGGCTCAGGTTATGATCGACTCGGGGCGGGGCTTGGCTTGGACGTGCCGAGGCATGGAGTCATTGGCGTTCAAGAGGAGCTTTCGCATAGGCGTTCGGACTTGCGACATGGAGATGTTCGGCCGAAGACTACTTGGTGGCTATATAGAGGCATAATGTATGGAACAATGTAATCCTTTGTGAGCTAGAGAGATCATGAGCGTTGTAGCCAATTAGCATGTTAAGTTGGGCTATTCAGTGCCTTTGTAACCTTCAGTTCATTATGAATAAAAGAGATTCTTGTTGTATACTCTGTTTTCCTTCCGCTGCTTATGTTATCAAATTGAGATAGTTCTATGTGAACCTGTTATCTTGTCTTGCACGAGCGCAACTCCAGGCTCGTGCGGCATCACGCCCCAGCGAGGACGATGATTCGGATAAAATCTAGCAAGGACGAGCGATTTCCCGGGTCGGGACGTGACAAGTTGGTATCAGAGCGGTTCCATCCTTTGGACCGTACGTGAATCTCTTTGACCCTCAGTTGCTTCGATATCGAAATTCAGTTGACTCTAAGTTGTTTCCGCTTCCGCATGGCTCATGGATCTGCTCGACGCTATATTGGATGTTCCATACAATAAGTCTATATTAAGTGAGTACGTTTGCCACAAGTATGGCGTGACTATCACGCTATCTCCGGGTGCCATCGGAGAGTGTTGGTTGCACAAAGTGCAACGAGTTATGGGATGTTGGTTGCACGAAGTGCAACGAATTATGGAATGCTTGTCGCACGAAGTGCGAGAAGTTATGTGTTATCGGTCGCACGGGGTGCGAGAAGATATGTGTTGTTGGTTGCACAAAGTGCAACGGGTCGATATGTGAGGCGATGCATGTTATGTTGCTATGCGAACGGTTATGTGTTGTTGGTTGCACGGAGTGCAGCAAGTCGTGAATCGTTCGTTGCATCGGTGCAACGAGTCGATATGGTATGATGTACATTGTATGGCTATGCGGATGGATAAGAATATGTTGCACGAGATTGAGTAAAGACCTTAAGTATCGAAGATGAGTTGTTGCACAAGTTACAACGTGTGAGATTGGAAGATCGCGGATGCGATAGTACGAGTCGAGTTGGTCGCTAAGTTGAGTTAAGTAGGCGAACATGTATGTTGGCCGAATGTCACGTTGAGCTTTGAATAAGCGAATGATGCGGGCGTGATCGAGATGATCGCTAAGATACGGTTAGATTGAATGTGTGTCAAACTTAAGCTAACGCTAGAGCTGGGATCGAAAAGATCGCCATACGGGATAGTTGATTGAGAATAGATGTCGGACCTATACGGAATGTGATGTCGAGTATTGACTCGATTTCGAGTGGTATATGCGATACCACTTGTGCGAACAGTATGGTGATGTATTGTATCGATAATGATAGGCTCGATCCTGAGTGGTATATGGGATACCACTTAGCGATAGCTATGTTAAGCCGTTTGGTGACTTGCGATAGATTTCGTCGAGACGATTATGTTGTTACGATATGTTTGTCCTCAACGGACGGAGTAGTAACGAGACTCGAGTGAAAATGACTTGATAGGAGTCGATGCAAGTAAGTTTCGATGAATTGAGTCAAACGATTATGTGCGAGTCGTGCCTATGGATAATACGTCGGACGAGGATTCGTTAAATATAAGTCGAATGATAGGCTAAGCATAGCGAAGGAATATTACGTTGGGGAAATAATCGATCCGGTCGAATGTACGTGAGTTAGTATGAAGACTTGTTCGGAAAACGTATTGAGTAGGTACGAAGAAATCGTACGAACGAATTTGAGCGCGAGGAGTCGGTAGCACGATCGGAAAGTGCAACTTAGGGATATGAGAATGAGTATATGAATTAGGAATCGTGTCTCGATGATGGTAGTTAGTTACAACGAAGTGGATTTTGGTACGTGAGACTTGATTCGTATTCGAGTTCGGAGAATAACAATGATTACAACGGGTTTGAGCTTATGAGAAAGGAAGATGTTCAAGTTATGCATGTCGACGATGGTATTGAGGCGTATCAGAGACGATATGCAATAACTCGGGGATACTCTGATCGAATGAACGAAAATTATGTTGAGCATTGTTGTTGGATGAATAAGATGCAAGTTAAGTTATGGAAATTTGGATAATAACAGTAGGTGTGCTTCGAAAAATTTAAGAGTGGATGGATGTTACTCGGATGAAATCGAAAGTGTCTGGATTGATTCGCGGATCACCACTATGTTAACATTCTTGTCTTGATCGAGCGCAACACCAGCCTCGCACATGCGTCACGCCAAATCAGGGCGATCATTCTGCGTGAGCGCTTGTATGGTGATTCATACAGCGGGGATGATCAAACTTGCAAGGCGTGATAAAATCGGATTTGACTTGTGGTTTGATGCAAAAATTGTTCGAGGATGATTTCGATGAGTATGGGATGTGTCGAACTATGATCACGGATAGGTAAACTCGGATTTGAGACGAGTAGATGTCATACGACTAGCAGAGATAGTCAACGGTAATGCATGAGTCATTCGAGTAGCAACGACGCATCAGTTGTGCGGGGATGGATAAATTATGGATTGATATGTCGGATTGGATAAAGTCTCCTAGGAATTGTCGGGAATTGATTTGGCTGCGCAATAGGATATAGCATGGTTCGTTGTAACTGTCCCTCGTTGATGATCTTCAATTATCGAGCGTAGTTTCGGGGCAAATGACCCTAGAAGACTTAACCGCCAAATCAAGTGAATATTGAAGTCTCATAGGATGACCCAATGAAGTCGCGTAAGAAATTTCGTCGAGGATGAAAGATAAGGTAGTGCATGTTAAGGATAAGTCTAAGCGAGCGAGTATCGCGTATCGAAAGTTAGCGAGTAGCCTTCGACTAGATCAAGACGAACAGAAAAGTTATGATCGATCGAATGAGTGCGTAAGTAGACTTGGTTGGTCGATGATCAAATAGATGTTAAGGAACGTGCTTAGCGTAGTGGCACGGTAAGGCAATTGCAAGAATCTTGCAATATGCGAGAGTAATGGATAGTAGAACGACCCTAAGAGTTGTGTCGTAGATCGGTTGGAGTGACGGTTAGGCTATGTGTGTTGGGCGCACGATCTATGTTATGGAACAAACTAGTTGGGATTGATTTGAAATTGAGTAAAGGAGTCATACTCGGTCGAGAATTAGAGATGAGCGTATCGTAAGAGACCTTGGGTCGGAAAGATTGTTGCCTTTGAGCATCGTAGACTCAAGTTGACCTCACGTATCGAGAGAGCACGAGCACGATGTCTGGATAAGTTACCTAGCGGGGGTAGCCCCAGACGCAATGTATGGATAGAGCGATAGAATGTGAATCACGTATGGATAGTTGTGTGCGAGACTTAGTACGGATGGTAGGCAAAGTAAATGGAGACATGTGGACTTAGTTCATGTCATTAAGGCCAAATGTTATGAACGGTTTGATGAAAGACTTGGATTATGTGAGAGATAGGCAAACGGTTGGGCGAATAGGCGTTACGGAGAATTATTGTGATCGGATGCGCAATGACTTGATGCAACGCGAGTGTTAGGTGGCCGACGAAAAACTTATGAGATCGAACTAATAGTTTCGAGTTAAGTTATATGCAGAGGTGTTTGGAAGACGATCGCATGTTATGGGATACTATATACGAGAAGTATTTGAGAATATGCGCTAAGATTTGAATGAGTCGAGTACGGAACGATGGATGCTTAAGGATTTAAGTTGAGCTTGTTAGTTGTTCCGATATCCTACAACTAAGCTTGGCTAAAATGCATATATTGGTGGGACGCCTAAAATATGTGTATGATCCAATCTAAGTTGTATGATTCCAACGGTAGTAGCACGAGATCGTGAAATGATCTGGCGAGACACTCGGATTAAGTGTTGGTTTCGGTTCGAGGACGAACCTGATTTTGAGTGGTATATTATGTAATGTCCCGCTCCGCTCGGTGCATTATGATGAGTCGTTGACTCGAAGAGTTGTGTTGACCCGATGAAGTATCGATGCGAATCGATGCAAGAGTTACGTTGGCCAAAGGTAAGCTTTGAGTCGATTGGAATCTATGGATCAAATCGATGCAAAGGATAAGTCCCGTTGAGCAAGTGCTGATTTTAGTTGATCTGGTGTGTAGGCTATGCTTTTACGCTGGACGATAAGAGGTCGGCATTTTACCTTATGCAATGAAGTGTCCGCGAAACCAAATCGTGGCCTTGCAACGGATTGTGGCATGGGTGCGATAGGCCAAATCAACCGAGTAGTTCAAAGGAATGGCTATGTCCGGGAGTTAGCTATGCGATCGAGTTATGGAAGCGAGACGCTTTAAATCGGCGAGGCGACAAAGCGTATCGGCTTAAGGTGGGAGAGTTCTTGACTCTCTCTCCCTATTCCCTCACGTCTAATAAAATATGTTATGGTATGCGTAATATGTTATCGAGTTAGCGAGCGTGGCTCGGCGAGTAAGTGTCTAAATATGCGTTGAACACTAAGATAGAACAATTAAACAATTGAAGTGACGTGCATCAAGTGTACGAGTCGCGGTAGGGCAATGATGGTAGAATATTGAAAGACGATATTGAAATGTGCATCATGTGCACGGCTCCGAGAACATTGAACACTAGGCATAGAACATTGAATACGGCGCTGAGCGTGCCCTCGAGCACTTATGCTACAACTATGTGAACCTGTTATCTTGCCTTGCATGAGCGCAACTCCAGGCTCGTGCGGCATCACGCCCCAGCGAGGACGATGATTTGGGTAAAATCTAGCGAGGACGAGCGATTTCCCGGGTCGGAGCGTGACATTTACCGCCGGGGGCTGGACTCGAGTGGTTCTGTACAACTTTCCATCGGAGGCCCGCATAACAGTATGTGGAGCGCTCGGATGGTCAGAGGTCGGGACAGCGGACTGAGCTCGCCAAGCTCACGCTGCCCTAGACTTCTTCACTCTAGTGTGTGAGGGCACATAGTAGAAAGAGTCTAAGTGGTGCTGCAGAGAGTCAGACATATTTTCTCGGGAGCATGAGAGATCAGAACTATAGGAAAGGCGATCGAAGACTGAGCCGCGTGGAGCAGACAGCATGCGGCTGGAATCAACAATCTTCATGCGGCTGGCAATCGTAGCCGCATGGGATTTCTTCATACGGCTGGAAGTCTCGGCCGCATAAGTCTTCTCCATGCGGCTGGAAATCTTAGCCGCATGGGTATTCTGTATTCGGCTGACAGTTTCGGCCGCATGGATATCATGCATGCGGCTGGCAATCTTGGCCGCATGAGTGTTCAGCCTGCGGCTAATTCCTTTGTTCGACTTCTTCTTGGAGCACATAGAATCACTCTTTGCCCCTGTAAGTCCAGCATCGTAGTACTTTTCTCTGCCGGACTTGGGGACAGCAGAGTCCTCTATGGCTTGAAGTGGAGCCGCATGAGAGTTGCCTTTGCCGTCTTGGGCAGCAGAGAGTACTCCGTCCAGAGCTTGGGGAGGAGCAAATGATTTTAGCCTCCACTCCCTGCGAGCCTTCTTTGTGCAGATTCCCTTCTGGACCGGGCCAGCGCTCCCGTCGGAGAGCATTTCTTCAAACGCCTGTTGGTCGAAGCGGACGACCATCTTCTGTTGTGTGGAGCCAAGTTTGGCTGTATCCGATTGCATCACCAACTCCTCAGCCGTGGAGAAGTTTGTCCCCAGCAGAGTCGCCATCGTGTTTGCCATGAATTATAAAAGAACAGAACAATTATATCAGAGGACTGGACTTTTACTTCACAATACAAACTCGCTCGTACAAAGAAAGCCTAGGTACGAAAACCTAGGTACAGCAATCTAAGTACAATTGTTTATTTTAGATTCTGGGGGGTGACGATAGAGGCTCAGGAAAGCGACGGCAGCTCTGTCTTACTTCTTGGACGATCGGACGCAGCCTTGGCTCTGGTGAAGAAATGCTCTTGGACGTGTGGGGAGACTCCCTTGCGCCTTCAGTTGCTGGATCTCTGGATGTCTCTGTAGTGCTCTCTCTCTCTCTCTCTCTCTTTTCTCTGCTCTTCTCAGGTCTTCCGGTCTCCTCTCTTCTACAAGGGAATGGCACCCTGTTATTTATAGAAGTGGGGGTGTGATCACTAGGGTTTGCAATAATTGCCTTCTTGATAAGTCGGCGGCTAAGGATCAAATGAATCTGGGCCATTAATTCTGATTGTAGCAAATCTAGGTAATTAATGTGGATTGCATCAAATCTTTGTAGGCAATAAATGTTGATTGCCATGAATCTTTATAATTTTTGATAGCCTGCCACGTGTCTAATTTGCTTGATTTGATTTGATCAGGGCAATTATGACGATTGCAACAAATCTAATTTTGTTAGGATTTGTTAGCACCCATGATTCCGGGGAAGATAAGACTGCCACGTGTCTCAATTGTAGCGAAGAGCGCCACGTCTCTCAACTGGATCGTCCTGGCCGAGCCGCATATGGAGGGGTCCTCTCAGCCGCATGAAACATGCAGCCGCATGTGGATGGGCAGCCGCATGGGGATGGGCAACCGCATAGAAATAGGCAGCCGCATGCAGAAGGGCAGCCGCATGGGGATAGGCAGCCGCATGCAGATGGACAGCCGCATAGAGATAGGCAGCCGCATGCAGATGGGCAGCCGTATGGGGACACGGACAGGCAGCCGCATATAGATGGACAGCCGCATGGAGTGGTCTCGGGACTTGGTGGATTTTGCCAGCCGTAAAGAGATTTTCTTCTCTTTTCCATAAACACGCCATCATGTCAGTCATTATTGCGTCTTTATGTCAGAGATGTCATGGCTATTTTTTGTCAGAGCAGTCGTCAGGGCATTAAATACAGCCGTATGTAGAGAAGAACTGTTTGAAGGCCACGTGGCTTCTTTCTGAGCCGCATGGATCTATCCGAGCTGCATGGACCCCTGAACCGCATGGACTTCTGAGCCGCATGGGAATCCTGAGCCGTATGGGGATCCTTCTGTTGGAGCCGTATAGGTCTTTCTTTATTCTTTTCTATGCTTCTACAATCCCAACAACCAGATTTATTACAATCATCATAATTACCCCAAATCAAATCAGATCAGACAAATCGAACACGTGGCAGGAGATCCGAGCCTATCAAAATTCATGGCAATCAATATTAATTGCCCATAAGATTTGGTGCAATCCACATTAATTGCACAGATTCATTGCAATCAAAATTAATGGTCTAGATAATTGGACGCCGACTTTTTTAAGGAGGGAATCATTGTAAACCCTAATGATCAGACCCTACTCCTATAAATAGCAAGGTGCCATTCCCTTGCAACCGACCGAAAGAGAGAGCAGAAGAGATCTGGAGAGACCTGGAGACCTCCGGCTGAATATACAGAGAGACAAAGGCACGCGCAGAAGAGTCTCCCGCACATTCCGAGAGCATTTCTTCACCAGAGCCAAGGCTACGTCCGATCGTCCAAGGAGTAAGGCAGAGCTGCCGTCGCTTTCCCGAGCCTCTACCGTCACCCCCAGAATCAAAACTAAACAATTATACTTAGATTGCTGTACCTAGGTGTTCATCCCTAGGCTTTCTTTGTACGAGCAAGTTTGTATTGTGAGTCTAAGTTCAGTCCTCCTATATAATTGTTCTGTACTTTTACAATCAATGGCAAACAATAGGCTACCCAAGAAACGTTTTCAAAATACCCTTTTATTTTGAAAACAAGCCCACTTATAAAAGCCCAAACTACTTCCTAACTGTTTGACTTTTCAAAAAGCCCAAAAATCAATTTACAAAACCCTAACAGAACCCTAGCAGAACTCGGCCCGAATTCTGCTAGAGTTCGGTTAGTGAACGTTGCTTTTTGAACTTGGTCTTCCCACAGTTACGGATCCCAACGAGATTTTCTCATAGAGTTCTGTCCGAATTTTGCCCGAATTCTGTCAGAATTCTGCCTTTGGAAAAACTATAAATAGAAAAGGATTTCGATCATTTTAATTCACTCAACACCAATTCACTTTTATATCTCTTCTCTATAAGCCTACTACTTCTTCCAAAGTGTTCTGAGCTTTCATTTTCAAATCCCAAGCCAGTTACAATCCTCTAGTCAATTTGCCAGTGCGGTACGGTCTAAAAATTTCAGAGTGATTGTAATCAGAGGCTTGATTGAAGAAAGACTCTTCACAATTGAAGTTGGTCGAGTTCTTCGGATCAAAGCTCGCATTGTAGAAGTTGCAAGAACTTCGGATGAAAACTTGTGGTGATTTTCCATAGTGGATTCAACTGGAAGCTAGAGTTCTTCCGACTGGACTAGTCCTCACAAGAGGGAAACCAGTATACATCCTTGTGTTTGCGTTTGCTCTCTACTTTCTACTTTTCATTTACATATCTGTGATATATATATTATCTGTGATCTTGTTACTAACATTTTAAATAGTTAATTTTTGCTGCCTACTCTATTCACCCCCTCTGGAGTATTGTGCTTTACAACTCGTTCTTACAATCAGTCCTACAGTAAGGATCAACATCAATAGAGGGATAACATAAATACCTGATTCAATTTAAAAGAGAACTCGTCTCAAGAGTCAGACAGCTCGTCTTCGTATCCGGATACAGTTTTGAGTATTCCGACGAACATAACTGAAACAACATCGAGCAGCAAAAGCAAAATTCCAATTACTGAAGTTTCTAATTATCCAAAAATCAAGAACAACAAAGGGATTGCAGTGACTTACACTCAAACGATTCAAATCAAAACAAGGACACAATCCAAGGAATTAGACACAGCCTTCTTGTCCAGCTATGATCGGAAACTCTGCTGCGGCATTGCATCAAATATGTACAACACACAGAAAAAGGAAAGAACCAACGTGTCGATGAGTATGGATTTCCTTCCGAAGAATAGCAAGAAATCAAGAACACAGAGGTTTGATACTCACAATTAGATTCGATCACCAATCCTTAGCTACGACAACCAATTAACCAATCCCTTCTTCTGATCCATCCCGTCATAGTTGTCTAGATCAGAACGACGAACCCAGCTCTTCCAATCAGACACAACCGAACGATGACTACAGAATCACCACGAAGGAACAATCAATTGAGGATTGACGAGTAAATCGATCAATTCTATGCCAAAATCAGTGCTCAACAATAATTGATACTTACTGGGTTTGATCGGTCACCAGAAGGAGAAGAACCACGCCTGACCGCCACTCGTCGTCGCCGAAAGAGAACGCTCGATCGTCGAGAATGGATGTGCGCAGTCGGAGTGATGGCCAGATCCAGACGCTTTGCCTCTGGCCATTTTGAACAGGTCATGCCGCCGCTGGAAGCTCGTCGCCGCCGCTGGAGAAAAGACTCGCACGCCGTCGCTGTCGAGGTCGTCGCCGGAACACCGCCGAGGAGATTTGTACTCGACAAGCACCGATCGGCCGTCGCTCATCGCTTGAGTTGTGTCGCCGCCGCCTGAGATGTGTCGGTCCAACCTTCAGTCGTCGGTAGAAGTCACCGCCGTGGCCACCGTCCTCATTCCGATCGCCATCGCCGCCGCTGGGATCGTCACCGACGAAGTTAGGGTTAGGGCTCGGGGAAGTCGGTTGAGGAAGAAGGAATAAAGAGCTGAGAAAAAACTTCTGAGAAAGGACTCTCTCTCTCCTGATCTAAATAACATTGGAAGTTTTACAAAAAAAAAACCCCCCACCAATGGTAAGCTTTCAATGGAGCCCTCCCCCTTTTCGTAATTTACAGAAAGTATAAAGCAATCAGTTATAAAGGAATATTAATTAGTTAGGATGAGTGGAAATGAGTGGGTCCCAAGTTTGTTACAACAACTTTTAAATTCTTGCTCCTCAATAATTTCCCTTCAAAAATTTCCAATTATCATTATTCAAAATATTACTAAAATTATAAATACTCAATTCAAAACTTACGATGATTATTAGAAACTTTAAACTAAAAATAATAATAAATGGGGAAGTGGAGTTACAGTTATGTTAAACCAATATAAGCTCCCCCAATACTTTTGGGCGGAAGCCGTAAATACGGCATGTCATGTTATAAATAGGGTCTTGATTAGACATATTTCTAAAAAGACTCCTTATGAGCTTTGGTTTGACAAAATTCTCTCTATTGAGTATTTTAAAGTTTTTGGATGCAAATGTTTTATTTTGAATACCAAGGACAACCTAGGCAAGTTTGAAGAAAGAGCTTATGAAGGTATTTTCCTTGGCTACTCAATACATAGTAAAGGTTTTCGCGTCTTTAATAAAAGAAGTCTCGTTGTCAAAGAGTCAATTAATGTCTCTTTTGATGAACTTAACTCTTCTACATCCTTCTCATCCGATGATATTGATGACATCTCTTTTGGTTTGGAGAACTCTTCTATTGGAGATCATCGTCCTTCTTCATCTAACGATAAAATTGTGACCCCTCCAACAAAATATTCTCCACCACTCGAGCCTCCTCAAGAGGATCTCCCAAAAGAATGGAGATTTCTCCCTAATCATCCTAAGGAGCTTATCATTGGTGATCCTTCATCCCGTGTCAGTACTAGATCCTCTACTCGTAATCTTTGTGCAAACGTGGCTTTTATTTCTCAAATAGAGCCTAAAAATAATAATGATGCCTTTCATGATAAATTTTGGATGATAGCGATGTAAGAAGAGCTAAATCAATTTGTCGAAACAAGGTTTGGGAACTTGTCCCTAAAACTAACAACCACCCCATTATTGGAACTAAATGGGTGTTTCGTAATAAACTTAATGAAGATGGGTTAGTCACTCGTAACAAAGCTCGATTGGTTGCTCAAGGCTATAACCAAAAGGAAGGTATTGACTACGATGAAACCTATGCTTCGGTTACTCGTCTTGAATCCATTCGTATGCTATGTGCTTTTGTTTGCTTTAATGATTTCAAACTTTTTAAATGGATGTTAAAAGTGCTTTTCTAAATGGCATTGTTAAAGAGGAAGTTTATGTTAAGTAACCTCCTGGCTTTGAAGATTTTTAATTTCTTCATCACGTCTTCAAATTACACAAAGCCCTTTATGGCCTCAAACAAGCTCCTCGTGCTTGGTATGAGTGCCATAGTTCCTTCCTTATATCTCACAACTTTTCTAAGGGCAAAGTCGACACCACACTTTTTATTAAATTCCTTAATGGCACATTTTTGTTAGTATAAATTTATGTCGACCACATTATCTTTGGTTCCACTAACAATGCACTTTGTTTAGAATTTGCTAAAGTAATGCAGGATGAATTTGAAATGAGTATGATGGAAGAATTATCCTTCTTTTTGGGCTTGCAAATCAAACAAGGACCAAAGGAACCTTCATCAATCAAGCCAAATATACAAAGGATATCCTCAAATGCTTCGAACTTGACTCATCCAAATCAATGAAGACTCCTATGGCAACAACGAAAAAACTTGATAATAATAAAGATGGTATCTCGGTCGACATTCGTAAGTATCGAGGTATGATCAGAAGCTTACTCTATTTAACTGCTAGCCGACCTGATATTATGTTTAGTGTTTGTCTTTGTGCACGATACCAAGCAAATCCAAAGGAATCGCACTTATGTGTTGTAAAGCGTATTTTTTGATATCTCAAAGGCACCATTAATATAGGACTTTGGTATCCGAAATCTTCATCCTTTGAGCTTCACGGCTTCTCGGATGCAGATTTTGTCGGATGCAAAATTGACCGAAAAAGTACTAGCGGCACATGTCAATTCCTTGAAAAATCTTTGGTATCGTAGTTTAGTAAGAAACAAAACTCTGTTGCTCTTTCAACCACTGAGGTCGAGTATATAGCGGCCGGATGCTGTTGCGCACAAATTCTTTGGATGTCACAAACACTTGTAGACTATGGTATTTCTTCTACTTGTACTTCCATTAATTGTTATAATACTAGCTCGATAAATCTTCCGAAAAATTTGATTTGTCACTTCCGTACGAAGCACATTGAGATTAGACATTATTTTCTTCGTGACCATCAACAAAAGGGGGATATTCGTCTTGATTTTATTGACACTACTTATCAATTGGCCGATATTTTCACCAAACCACTCCCGGAGGATCGTTTCGTCTTTCTCTGCCAAGAATTAGGCATCATTCATCTTGACTCTTAGCTCCCCTCAAACGGCACACCGTCGGCATACGGCGGCATACCGACGGCAGACCGATTTGTGTTCAGAATTATCTTCTGTACACAAAATCGGTATACCATCGGCATACACCGGTATGCCGACGGCATGCCATTTGATGCGGACGCAGCCAGTCAACTCTGTCTCGGGCCCCACCAAATCTTCCACCTTTTTTTTTTTAAACCTATCTCCTTAACTACCCATCCTATCACATCCTATCCCTCATTAATTTCCATCCCTTCAACTCCCTTCATTAATTATATTCATCATTCCTATTTTCAAACCTCCCCTCATTCATTACTTTCATCAATTCATTCCTATTTTCAAAACTCCCCAAACTCCTTCAAATTCCTCTCATTCTTTTAAAAACCCAAACTTCTTCTTCCTCATCTTCATTTTTCATCACTTCTCCCTCATCATTCTACCATCAACCCTAATGGCCACTCACAAACGTCATCGCTCCTCCATAGATTCGAATCCATTCACTCCGGTACCCCTTCCAAATGGCGCCTATGATCCAAAAAAATTCATATCATCCCTAGCTGCCGATGCCTGGTTCCACCATTTTGCCAACCACTCCGTCTTCAAAGGGAAGGCCATCAACTGGAATGTTTTTGCCGTCTATCTCTCACCCTTTCAGACGGTCGCCTCTTATCTCTTTTGCGTCGATAAGTGCCAGTCTACCCGGCAACGGTGCGCATGTTCTACTACAATCTCATTTTCGATCTCCAAAACAACGCCATCGAGACAATGGTCAGTGATCGCCACTTTCGCCTCACGGCTCGCGATATTACAGAGATTCTCGAAATCCCAAATCGAGGAGATGCTCTGCCGACCTCTCCTTTGAAGAGTTCTGCGACATCAACTGCAAGGGACCCAATCCACCGACCATTCCGGCCCTCTTCAAGTAGTTGGAGCCCTTTTACTACGAGCTCCATCGGATCATCTGCCATACTCTCTACCCCAAGGCCGGCAACTACGATATGATCACCAATGACGCACTCGTATGCATGTATTTCCTGTACTCTAAGAAGACTTGGTCGTTTCCCAAGACTCTTCTTAATGCTTTCTTCTCTGTCCTGCTAGCGGGGAAGCAATCCCTTAATTATGGTGCTTTCATCACCCTTATCCTTGAGGCAAAGAATGTGGATCTCTCACTCTACCAGTCGAACGGCGTTCCCTCCTTTCTTATTATTTCTCGCTCTACCGCTGGTGTATCAGCGTCTCGTACGTCATCCTCCCATGAACCACCGGCTGCTTCTCCTGCTGTGCCATCTTCTGTGCCTCCTCTATCCGGCCATTTTATGCCGCTGACCCAGCGACATTTTAACATGTGTATGGCTCAGGCGGAGGAGCAAATGAGGGCCAACACCCGCGGCCTTAGGAATCTTATCCAGAGTCGCTTCCATGACCAGGCTTACTTCATCCAGCGGACTTTTCAAGACCGAAATGCTTATCTGGATCTTAACCTTCAGGATCCTCAATACCAAGGCTCCCGCTTCGCTGACCCCAACGCCTACGGATTCATGTACCCGGATGGCGTGGATCCTTTCGGTGCTTTTTATGATGCTCATGGTGGGGAGGACGATGATCCGACGGATGAGTAGTTGCGGGCTCCTGTTGGTGGTGGTCGAATAAATTTGGTGTCATTTTAGTATTTGTCCTTTGAGGTCCTTCGGGGACCATTAGTTTGGTTTTTTGTCGTATGTGGTCCTACGGGGACTGTTTTTATGTGTTGCTATGTCTTGCCTCACTCTCGTGAAGGAGAGTTTTATCTATTTTTATGTAGTATCAAGCATGTACCCTCTTTCAAAATCTAATATATGCATGCTTTTGTTCACTATAAAGCTTTCATTATTAATCGTTGTAATTTTTTTTACTTATTTCCCATCTTTGACTAAGTAAAAAAGGAGGAGAAAATGTATTGAGTGGGAGTTGTCTACCTACGGGGGAGTCACTACCTGAAGATGTTATCTCTCTGTTTTGTCAATTATCAAAATGGGGGAGATTATTGGCACAGTTTATTTTGATAACATTAACAGCATCTTCGTAGTCTAGTTTTCTCTGTATTTCAGCTAACAGATAATCTTTCAAAGCTTTCCTACAATCAGTTATGTCCATTCAAGTCGAGTCATCAAAGACCTATGGATGTTCCTAAAAGAAGACTGAAGAAAAGACCAGCGCTCCTTAAAGACGGCTCTCAACAAATTCAAGATTTTGAGTCTGTACAAGGTCTAGGTCTTTCTGTATAAACACCTAAGGTTGGATGACAAAACATAAAGCTCTTCCATTTTTCGGTCCAAAATCAATGTCCAAAAGAACGGCATACCGACGGTATACCGTTTCTGAGCCACAAGAATGTTCTGTGACAAACATCGCCGTACCGACGGCATACTACAATATACCGACGGTCTACCGTTTTGTGAGCCACAAAATATTCTGTGACGAACTTCGGTATACCGACGGCATACAACAGTATACCGACGGTATACCGTTTTGTGAGCCACAAAAATATTCTGTGACGAACTTCGGCATACCGACGGCATGCAACAGTATACCGACGGTATACCGATTTGTAAGCCACAAAATATTCTATGACGAACATCGATATACCGACGGCATACCGCTGCATACCGACGATATACCGCTTCATCTAATTTGATTTTTGAATGGACAAATACTAGCATTAAATACTTCCCAATGGATATAATTATTACCGTTACTGTTCCGAATGGTATGCCGACGGTATGCCGGTCCATACCGACGGCATGCCGTCTGGGTTATGTTCAGGAGCATTAAATGCTACCTACTCTTGGTTTTCTATATAAATAGATTTTTTCCTTCCATTGAAGGCCATCCACTTAAGCCATAAATTTCTCAACAACCAAGAGCTCCACCATTACTACTCTACCCAAGCTTTTAATTGTCATCCAATCTAAAAGTGCTAGAGTATTCAAGAGTTGTACTTTTCGATCTTCAAGTGTTATAGAAGATCAACAGTTTCTTTTCCTGTCCTTTTGAAGTTGACGAGCCTTCATAAGAAAACTCGTGTGTAAGAAGTTAGTGAGTTCTTTGGATCCAAACTCGTGTTGAAGTTGGCGAGTTCTTCGGATCCAAACTCGTGTGTACTATTTACTCAATAGTGGATTTAAGCCAGAGAGAGTTCCGGGACTGGATTGCCTCTAGGGAGGAGACCAGGATACATCGAGTGTTTGATTTTCTTACTCTTTCTTATTTTAATTCAGTAATATAGCTTATTTGTGTTTAGTTTTATTTTATTTCCCCATTCACCCCCTCTAGGGTTCTACAGGTGCATGGTCTATGCGCCTACATGGGTGAGGCAAGGTGCATGATATATGCACCCACATGGGTAAGACAGGATGCTTGGGAAGCTAAGTCAGGAGCCATCTATACTGGCTATATGGGCGCATAATAAGGGCTATGCGCCCACAGCAAAGGGACACTATGACTTAACACACATCTGAAGTTATGTGCATAAGCCAGTAAAAGCTATGGGCACATAATAAGCCATGCGTCCACACTGATGAAGGCAGGGAGCTTGGGCGCATATAAAGGGCTATGCGCCCAAGGCTGAAGTCACTGTGGGCACATAAAATGCCATGCGCCCACACACTGTTCTTCTTCTCCAACCCGAGAAGAAGAACCATGGAATCCATGAACTTCCAAGGTCCATAATTACTCAAAATAAATCAAAATTCGGGTTTTCAAAGGTCTATTTTGGGTAAAATCAAATTCTCTACAACATAGAACAATCAAAACATGAAAATAATGGAGTTTGATAGATCAAAACCCAAGAAAAGCAATATTTAAGAAAACTTATATCTACATGAATTAATCCTCCAAAACCAAAAATGTTAAGTACTAAATAGTCTTATAAGATTGTAGAGAAGACAATGGAACAAATAAAATAGAGTTCATCCATGAAGCAAATTGCACTTGCCTAAGGTTATTGGAGAGAATTAATGGAGGAAGAAAATAAATGAAGAAGTAAAGGAAATAATTGAAGAGAGAGAGAGAGAGAGTGTGGAGTTGATATTTATATCAATCCTCTCCATCTCTAACAAAAACCAAAATAAACCAAGCCAAGCTAAACCAAGTTAAACCAAGACCAAACTGTAACACCCACTTTTCAGGAATAAGGGTAATTTTAAACTTTTGTATATTTTTTTATTTAATAATGTGATTCATGATTTATGGTGATTTTTAAATATTTTAAAACTATTTATTATATGGTATTGTGATTTGGCCTTTAGCTAGTTTAGCCTTGGTGCAACCTAGCCTAATGTCTCATCATGACTTAGTAACTTGGTTAGTATGGTTAGTTAGGGTTAGTGAATCCATACTAGTTAGTTTTAATTTAGAAACTAATTAGAATCATTAGTTAATGACTAAGTTAGAAAGCCCTTTGATTAATTAATTTAATTTAGCATGTAGAGTGAACCATAGCCATTGGATCAACCCTAGCCCTAATTTCCAATAGGTGGCTGGCCACGGATGGTCCTAGGAGCCTATATAGCCTCTCATGTTAGAGACTTGCCTCTTTTTACACCTCTTTTTTCATTTGGCAAAACCAAGGTTTGTTCCTCCTTCAAAAATCCTATTTTATTCATTTCTCCTCCTTTTTAATCCTAGTCTTTTGTATTGGGTTCTAATTTGTGTTTGTGGACTGATGGTAGAGAGCAATCTCAGTTTTGTGGAACTTTGGAGCTTGGGAGTTGTAAGGGGGATTCATTCTTTTGGGGCTTTTTCATCGAGTGTTCACTTAATAGGTAAAACCCTTCAATTTGCTTCCAAATTTTGATTTCTTTCCATAGTTGCATTCATTTAGGGTTTAATTAGGTGCCCCTCAAGTTTGGTTTGATTTGGAGTAGGATAGGTATGCGTATCGATTGCGTATCAATGTGTATGTTTACGTGTTCGACAAAATGTCGCAATGGAGCTTTTATTCGTATTTTGGAAAACTAATTTCATAAAATTATAGCCCTATATGTGGGGAATGGATTTTGAATTTACTGGGTCAATTTTTGTACTATTTTGTGTCAATTGTTGGACACACACGCGTGCACGAGGCACTGCACTATGCCCATGTTGTCCCCTGCTGCTCTGGGTCGACACAGGATACGACACAACACGAGAATGGATGAAACTTGGTGGACACATAGGACACATGACTGACATGATGTTGACCAAGTTTCATCGGGTTTTGTGGTATGGATTGGGAGAAATCGAGGCTGCACTGTCTCGTGCTCACTGTGCACGCACACGAAATCACGCTCTGATACGCGTTGATTGACACGACACGACACAACCTAGACACATATCAGGGTGTTCAGTCCCTAGCCCTATACCTGGCGAACACATGTGCACAACCACGTGGACACTGGGACACTGTGTCGTGTCTACGAGGCCTTGAACTGGCCACATGACATAGTGTCTAGACAGTTTTCTGATACTGTTTCCATGTCGATTTTGGGCACTTTGTGTCCTATTTTTGGACACATTTGGCTTCCTTAGGACACGAGGGGTTAGCCCCCATCACTGTACACGTGTCTCACTGTTTTATTTCAGGTTTTGTTGTATTATTTTGGTTTTCAAGTTGATATTTTATATGTGAGCATGATGTTCCAGGTTTTGGGTTGTTGGACACATTTGACTTGATGATTTTCGTGTCCAGCACTTGGACATGGCCACTATGACACCTTAGACACTTGACACAATTATTTGTACACTATCCTCCATATCTAATTTGAGTTTTATTTTGATTTATATTTATATATATAAATGTATGTTGGGATTCCTGAGATTTGATGAGGGTTGAACTGAGATTTGAGTTATGTAATGTATTGGTGTTCGAAAGTTGGAAATTGGTTTGAGTCAACATTTTCTAGTACTTTGAATAAGTTAACTGTATGTGGATACATTATATAGATAGGTGTTAGATAGAGAGATGGGAGAGGGCATCTGTTGTTGATAGCAGCAGGAGTCAGGGAAGGTAAATCCTTCCCCTTTGCACAGGTAATTTGTGTAGAAGTGTAGGTGTGTGAGCGTGGCTTGGCCACTATTCAGTGCCACTCCTACTTGAATGTTCAATCCTTGGAGACAGATTTCAGTCCCATTAGTATTCAGCCCTTTCTCCCTCTTAGTATCAGTAAGTTAACTTAGAGTATCCTATAAGCAGGTCCTATTGTTCAGTTAGGCAGGGGTTTTGTTATGTTGTGGTGAGCAGCAGTTTATTGGCAATTGGTGAGTGGTGAGTGGTGAAGGAGTGACAGGTGAAGAGTGTGAGTGAAAGGAAGTAGGCCAATTGGCCACCTGCTGTGGGCATTGGGGCATGGGTCTTGACCAAGGGCCAGTGCACACCCTTGGCAGTAGTAGGAGATTGGTTTCCTATGTGAATGGGTTAGCAAGGAATGAAGGAGGAATGATTAGGATGAGGTTAATGGATTTGATATTCTAATACCTGAGATTTGTTGGGGTATTTACATATGTTTGTATATAGCTGAGGTTAAAATTATACCTCATATATATATATATATATATATATATATATATATATATATATATATATATATATATATATATTATATGTATATGTTTGAGATTGTATATATATATACGTATTGAATGAGAATTTATATGTGATATGGGTTGTGGTTAGATACCTCATGTTTTGTGTCCTAATCTGATACCTTTGTGTATCAGAGATGTGTTGGAGAGTAGGATCAAGTAGAGATTGACTTGTTAGTTGGACTTTAATATGTAGTTCAATTGTTAGGTTGACATTCAATTTAGGTTTGGGCCTTAGGTTAGTGATGTGTGAGAGCATGCATATTTTGATATGTATGTAGATTATAGAATAGGCTAGTGTTGACCAATGATTGACCATGTTGACTGGAGTTGACCAATAGTGGACTTTTGACCAAAGTTGGACCAAGGTTGATAAGTGTAAGTTCCAAAACCCTAGAATTGACCAAGGTTTGACCCAATAGTTCAAGATTGACTAGAGTTGACCAAAAGTCAACATTGAGTTTATATGTGACTAATTGACCTAGCTTGACTAGAGTTTGACTTAGTTGACCAAACCCTAAAGTTGACCAATAGTTGACCATTGACCAAATTGACCATTGATAGCCTAAGTTTGACCAGTAGACCAGGATAGCCTTGTTATTGACCTAGTTTGACTAGAGTTGACCCAAAACCCTAAAAGTTTGACCTAGTTTGACTTGAGGGTTGACCAAGAGTTGGCTTTGACCTAGATTGACCTAGAATCATATATTTTGCATTGTAAACTTTATTTACCTTATTTTAAACACATTATAACCCATATTGCTCTATTTAGGATATTGTGACTCCGGTACAGACATCTGATATTATACTACTTTCTTCAGGATATTAGGCGAGTACATTATCTGATAGTTCTTTCATTTACTTGTCGATTACTATACTTCAGTTGTAGTTAGTTCTATTTGATTCTCTGTTACAAACACGGTTTCATCTGGATCCATTATATGCGACACTCATCTATTACTGTCTGGCCTTATTTACTGGAACCACCTATGGTATCACTATCTGGCATCTTTTATGTGCTGGCTGGACTCATACTGGTTAGTGTCGGGATATGGATTCATCTGCTTGTGGGCGGGGAAATACAGGAGTAGACATGTGAACATTTCCAAATCTAGAACCACTCCCTTGGAATTATTCTGGAATGATAGCCATCTCACACTTGGCCGGTGTGTGATGTGCCGTATTACCTACAGCCGTTTATATGTCGATTTCGATATTTTAAAACATACTGTTAGTGTCATATTAATACTCATCTGGAATCATATTGCTTGGACTCACACTGGACCCTTACTGTCGGGACTCACATGTTATTACACTTGGTTTATTTCATACAGTCTGGACTCATATTACTCTAGTTCAGCTAGTTTACATTACAGTCTTCATTGCCATATTTCTTTGCTTCTTCGCTTTACTTTTATTGTGCTAACTGTCGTTCCATTTACATTAACTATTTAAACTGCAAGTTCATCAATATAATTGTCTATAACTGTTTTAGAGTCTTTGTCATTTATTTGGGTTTTCTAGATGATTTTGTGCTCGTTTCTGTCCTGACTGGACCTATTGAAAATATTACATATGCTTGTCCCGAGGACCCTTGCCCTACTTACTATAGACCAGGAGATGGTTTAGCTACCTTTGGCCCTGACACTCAGGAGTGATCAGGAGACTAGCTAGTAGACTTGCTTTAGATTCATGTTTAGAACTTGAATTGTAATAACGTGAGATATTGAGTTTGTATTTGAGTTTGTTTTGAGATATAAGTAGTTTATATTTGTTGTCGTTGTTTAGTCTTTAGTTATAAACTTCTGTGTTATCTTATCGTGCTTAGACTGTGATTGAGATTTCATTATATCTATACTTGTCCTCCGTTCGGAGTTGAGATTTTGACAAGTACATTATATAGTTGCGTGAGTTATTGTTTAGATAGTGACCTAGAACAGCGTTCTACCGCCGATACTGCGGCATAGGCTGGACGTACCTACTTCTCTTGCCCCTACACTGGATGCGGGTTATGACACAAACCAAGCCAAGCCATGCTAGACAAATCAAAATACTGGTCGGACATCCATATACGTATACTGAAAATACGTATAACGAAAAATGGGAGTGACAGAAGGCGTGGTCAGTCTGGAGTTTGCCAAGAGCGGGGTGTTGAATGAAGAGATGCGGAGATATTCTCAGGGCACTTCATCCACATCCCACCACTCAGAGGCACTAGTTTCAGAGAGCTGCGGAAGGGGCAAAAATAGAGGTCCAAGTGGTTGCAGAGACAAAAGCAGGGGGAAGTCCAAGGGTCGGTACGAGGACTCGGAGTGTTACCACTGTGGCAAGAAGGGCCACATCAAGCAGAACTGTTTCGCTTAGAATAAAGCAAAGAAGGTTGACAATGGAAAGCAAGATGAGAACACTACAGCGGCGACTTTGATACATAGAGGCGATATGATCGTCGTAGGTGATGAGGTTATTACAAACCTCACCTGCAATGACAATTCTTGGCTGGTGGTCTCAGGAGCTTCAGCGCACGTATGTCACAATAGAGCACTATTTGCCACTTACACGACAGGCGACTGTCGAGTGTTGAAGATGGGCAATGGAGATGTGTCGAAGGCAGTTGCCATTGGAGATGTGCATTTGAGGATGAAGATGGGTGCTGTTCTTGTTCTCAAAGATGTTCGTCGTGTCCCTGATATCCATTTCAATCTGGTGTCGGTTAGAAGGTTGGATGACGAGGGATTCTTCGGTCTCTTCGGGAATGGTTAGTTGAAGCTTTCCAGAGGTTCAATGGTGATTGCCAAAGGAAGTAAAAAAGTCTGGTTTCTACTATATAGAGGGGAGCGCACAGGGGGCACAGGAGGTGAACGCAGTTTCTGACGCGTCTACGGAGTTGTGGCACAGGCGGCTTGGCCATATCAGCGAGAAGGAGATGAGCTACTTGGTGAACATGAAGGTGATTTCAGGGCTCAAGTCTACAAAGTTGGAGAAGTGCATGAACTGTTCAGCTGGGAAGCAAAATAGGGTGTCTTTCCAAAGTCACCCAAGTTCAAGGAAGCCGGCGTTGCTCGAGTTGATTCACTTGGATGTCTACGGTCCTATAAAGGTAAAATCTATTGGTGGTGCTTCTTACTTTGTAACTTTTATTGATGACTATTCCAGGAAGGTTTGGGTCTATGCCTTAAAGACCAAGGAATAGGTGCTGCCCACTTTTAAAGAGTTTCAGGTCCCTGTTGAAAGAGAGACTGGCAAGAAGCTATTCTGTGTTCGGTCCGACAATGGCGACGAATACATTGGTCCCTTGAGAGCAAGGGATACGACACCAGAAGACTCCATCCAAGACACCTCAGCTCAATGGTGTAGCAGAGCGCATGAACAGGACACTGATGGAGAGGATGCAGTGTTTGCTGTCAGAAGCAAATTTGTCAGGCAGTTATTGGGGTGAGTCTCTTCTCACAGCTTCTTATGTTATTAATTTATCTCCTAGTGCTCCTTTACAGGATGATGTGCCTGACAAAGTATGGTACGGCGAAGAGCCTTCACACAATCACCTACGAGTGTTTGGTTGTAAGGCCTTCGTACATGTACCAAAGGACGACAGGTCCAAACTTGAGCTGAAGACGAGGCGGTGTGTCTTTGTCGGCTACGGTCAGGATGAGTTTGGCTATATACTCTATGACCCAGTAGGAAGAAATCTCTACAGAAGCAGGGACGTGGTATTCGTCGAGGATCATACCATGACCAACACTCAGGATTTCGAGACGCCTTCTGAGGCTGAGGAATTGCCTGAGTTAGAGTCATTTCGCTTTGAGCAGTTTCCAGAGGACATCGCAGAGGATCCAGTTATGGGAGAGCCAGTACATAGAGTTTCTCCCAACCTTGATCATCAGCCTGCTGATGGTGGTTAGGGTGTCCCGCAGGAGGATGAGCATGTCGGGGAGGCAGTTCCTGAAGGGGTGGAGGCTGTTGGTATACATCCAGTACCAGTGGCTCCATTGAGAATGAGCGACAGAGAGCGTCGACCATCTATGAGATACTCACCGGGTGAGTATGTACTACTGACTGACGAGAGAAAGCCTGAAAGTTTTATAGAGGCTATGGAAGACGTACACAGGCAGGAGTGGATGCAAGCTATGCAAGAGGAGATGGGTTCCTTACACGCCAATTCTACTTACGAGCTGGTGTGGTTGTCAAAGGGCAAGAAGGCTTTGAAGAATCGATGGATGTTCAGAGTGAAGCAGACGGATGATGCTACTCGCCCTCAATACAAAGCAAGGCTGGTAGTTAAAGGCTACGGTCAGCAGAAAGGCATGGATTATGATGAGATCTTTTTGCCAGTCGTCAAGCAGTCATCTATTCGGATGGTGCTAGCATTGGCAGCCAGTTTTGACTTAGAGGTCGAGCAGATAGACGTTAAGACGGCATTCCTCCATGGTGATCTCGAAGAGGAGTTATACATGGAGCAGCCAGAGGAATTCTGTGAGAAGGATAAGTCACATTCGGTCTACTGGTTGAGGAAGAGTTTATATGATCTGAAGCAGGCTCCGAGGCAGTAGTACAGAAAGTTCGAGTCGTTTATGGGGTAGCATGGTTATGCACGGACGACGTCGGACCATTGTATATTTGTGAGGTACTTTGCCGAAGATGATTTCATCAGTATATTGCTTGATGTTGATGACATGCTATTAGTGGGTCAGAATGCCACTAAAATAGCGGAGTTGAAGCGCCAACTGGGCACGGCCTTCTCTATGAAGGATTTGGGCGCAACAAAGACTATTCTTGAAATGGAGATCAGTCGAGAGAGAGAATGCAAGCTGCTACACTTGTCCCGAAAGAAGTACATTCACCGGGTACTTCAGCGTTTCAAGATGGACGGGTCAAAGAAAGTGAGTTGCCCCCTTGCGGCCCACTTTAAGCTCACTGAGGAGCAGTGTCCATCTACCGAGGATGAAAAAGAAGATATGAAACGGGTTCCATATGCCTCAGCTGTGGAAAGCCTTATGTATGCTATGGTGTATACGAGGCCAGACATCGCTCGTGCAGTTGGCACAGTTAGCATGTATCTTTCAAATCCTGAAAGTGTACATTGGAGTGCGGTTAAGTGGATTTTACGATACCTTCAGGGCACTGCTGATTGGAGACTTTCTTTTGGTGGTGATGAGCTGAAGCTGGTCGGATGTACCGACGCTGATATGGTTGGAAATATAGGTATGAGGCGATCGACTTCGGGCTATGTGATGATGATTGCTGGAGGAGAGGTATCGTGGCAGTCACAGTTACAGAAGTGTGTTGCCTTGTCAACAACAGAGGTAGAGTATATTGCGGCGACGGAGGCTTGCAAGGGGTTGGTATGGATGAAAAGGTTGTTGCAAGAAATGGGACTGAAGCAAGAGCAGTATACTTTGATTTGCGACAGTCCGAGTGTTATTCACCTTGTGAATAATCAAACCTTTCATAGCCGGTTCAAGCACATCGAGACTCGGTATCATTGGATACAGGATGTGGTTGAGAAGAAGTACGCGAAGCTTGAGAAGGTTCATACAGATGATAACGGAGCAGATATGTTCACCAAGATTCTACCAAGAGAAAAGTTCGAGTTCTACAGGCAGATCGTCGGGATGACGACCTCCTCCACATAGTTGTGAATGAGGAGAAATGTTGGAATGGGTGGGGTTCCCAACCTATGTGGAGAAGACCCCAGAGTGTGACGAGCGCCGTCTGTGTGTCAGAGAAGCTCGGGGAGGTGACGAGGCCATTCGGAGACGAAGAAGAAGCTCGGGAGCTGTCACGACCCGTTACCCAAATTATTGGGCCGGGCCGAGCCATGTCCAGCCTACGCTTGTTAAAGCGTAGTAAGCTGTTCTAAGAATAGACAATAAAGGATCTAAGCTGCTAACAGTTCTAAAATCACAATTAAAGGTTCATCACAACACAGCATCTGTAAGCGAAGGTAAACAAGTACAGACTTAATAATACACTTTATAAGTATCTAACTGGAGACAAAGTCCAGTATCCAAAAATAAGTACAGCCAAAATCTAAGTCTCAAAACACGAGAAAGATAACTAAGCAAGGTTCCCCGCTGGAACCTCTTCTGGAGCTAAGGCCAGGTCCTCAATGCAGTACCATAATATGTAACACATAGCGTATTCTCCTCAGAAAGTGAACCTACAACGTTATCCTGTCAGGACGAGAGCAAGTACAACCTCTACAACTAAAGTACTGAACATATAATAAAAGAGATGTACAATAAGAAACATGGTGTGATAAGTCTATAAAACAGGAAATACTGGAAAACATGGCCTCATGGTACAACTGGGATCACAGTATCATGGTAACATAGGGAACATGGCATATCATGGTTTAATTGGTTCTTTTTAGAAATGACAACATATAGTTTAAAAGTTTAAAACTGTAGTATGTACGTGAATAGGTCAATAGGTGAATAGGATGTACAGCGGTACATATCAATTTTCTGATGTGCACATACGTACACATAACGGCATCGGTGTATATCCATACACAAACGCGGGACCAGAACATACGGCAAGGTCACATATAGAATGGTACCGAGCGCGGTAAGTACATACGGAGAAGGGGGTCATGTTCACGTACAATACTAACAGTTTTCCCTTAACCCGTTATTTAAACATGTGAGAGATACGAGAACAGTAAAAATATGTAGGAGATACTGGGAGTAGTATAAGCATGGCAGGTACTGGGAGCAGTATGAAACATGTGAATACTCTGAGTAGTATAAAGCATAGTGAAACATGTACTGAGAACTAGTAAGAAGCATGTGAAGATATAAGAACTATCCTAAGCATGGTAGGTACTGAAAGTAATACAACATGTGAAGATTTAACTTGCTACCTCAAGGATCAGTATTTTAACAGGGTTAATACATGTTCTAGCATTAAAAGACAGTAAATGAGTTTGTAGATGTACTTGCCTGGGATCCTGCTATCAATATGAATCAAGGCTCGGAGTGAAGCCACAGTCCTAAAGATGAGATAATACAATAGCTAATCAGGGTGAAAAGACATACTATAATGTCTAGGTCAATTAGGGCAAACTAAAACAAACTGGGTCAGAGGTTGACTTATAGTTGACTTTGGTCAACTGGTCAACTTCGGTCAATTTCAAGTCCATTGTGGGACAACACTATATCCAAACTAACTTTCTAGGGTATTTACACTAGTGTAGGGGGTGGTCCAATACTACAATAACTCGAAACAACACAAAACATTACAAGTCGTAACTATTCAATAAATAAATCAAACTGTACATTGTGTTCCAACAATTTTTGAGATAGACAAAAAGTTCAATTTTTCATGAAATAAAGTACCAAAATGATCCTTGTTAATTATAGAAATTTATACTAATTTTTTTGGAATTTATAAACCTTCATAAATATTTATTAAAAATCAACAAACATATGTATCCTGAAAATGAGCTCTGTTTTCCTATTTTTATAAAATACTAAAAGTACTTATTAAATGCTGGAAAAATTATAATAAATTAGCTAAATTAACGTAATATTTAAATATAATTTTTTTTTAGATTTTTACAGCACTTAAAACATATATAAAAATTCAAAAACAGCCTACCGGAACGTCCGGCGGATTACTGCGGATTTCCGACAGATTTTCCGAAGTGTCACAGCAAGTTTTATAGTGCAAGTTCGAATTTTTCGACGTATTTTCGCGGATTTCCAATGAATTTCTGCGGATTTCCGACGGATTTTTCGAACCGTCACAGAAAGTTGATTTTTGAACTCAAAACTTGTTTCGGCCATAAAAACTTCGTTTTAAATCGAAATTCGGACTTTCAAAAGTCAAAATTGAATAGAATTGAATTTCCTACAATATGGAAGTATTAGTTTTCACAAATCAAAACATTTGATAGATCAAAATCTCAAAATACTCGAAAATCATATCTAGAAACTCAGATCTACGCAATACTGTCGATCAAAACCAAAAGTGCTATATACTAAACATGTTAACAATTTAAAGAAGCAAATTATAGGCCAATAAAACTTTAGTTTCTATGGAAAACAAAAATAAAGTATGGTCATGTCACTTTTGAGCAAGATGCACTTGCCTAGGTTAAGCTCCAAGCCTAATCTTCTACTCCACCACCAAGAGGGGCACGAAACCACACTCTAGACCTCAAGGCCAAGCTCCTAACAAGCTCCAAGGGAAGAGAAAGGAAGAAGAAATAAAAAGAGAGTGAAGAGAATAAAAAGAGAGAGGAGAGAGAAAGTGAAAGGGTATATATAGAAGGGAGAAGTAATCTTAACCGTCGGATCGTGATCCATGTGAAAGTCTAGGTCAATCATGGACATTCAAACAAAACCAAATATCCATTGGATAATAGAGTGTATCTACACTATTCACGAAAATATCTTAAACACTATTCACGAAAATATCTAAATACTATTCACAAAAATATTCGAAACACTATTCATAAAAATATCAGAAATCGAAAATATCTAAAATATGGAAAATCTGTCTGGAAGGTATGCCATCGGTATACTCTGGTATACTGGCGGTATGTCGGCCAAGGAGAAAATCTATAAGTTAGGAAAAAATTTAAAGCATTCCGGAAACCAAGAGAATACGAAATACGCTGTAAAATACGTATTTAAATTAATATAAAATACTTATCAAAAATAATTCATTTAGAAAATTTAAAATAAACCCTGAAATTCAGGGGGCTTACATCCTACCCACTTTACAAAAATTTTGTCCTCGAAATTAAAAATCACCCAATAGGTCAAACTATAACATATAGCTGCTCTGGCTACGATACTCAAACTGCTACCCTTGAAATCATCCATGTTGTTCTCGCTACATGTATTTTGGTTCAGGTTCAACATGGTCCTTCTATCATAAACTATGTCATATGTCCTTTAGAATCTTCCATACTAACATGAAATATTTATGTATACCCTAAACTATAGGTCATTCTCTGGACATGTTTATAAGCCTAAAATGCTTAATCATCAACCATATTTTTAACCTCAATTGTAAATACCGGATTTCCTTATCATATCCTAAGTATCCTTATTTTATCAATCCACAGTTTCTCGGCATCATTTGTCGTCAATCCTTTCCTACAGTTTCTCCTTGAAATCATACGTTCAATTTCTATCCTTGGCGTAGAGCCTTCTTCATTTTACTCAATAAGTCCTCCGAATATAAATCCTCGATTTCAGACTCCCGATTTATTAATTACCAATGTACATATGTCTTTGCCTCGTTCTTTGTCGTTTTAACTGATATCTTTCCGATCTCGTACGCAATATTATATCTCATTCTAACTTATTCTATATCATTCCACATATCGATATACCCTATAATCACATGTAATTATCTATAGATAACCCACCAAAATTCTACAAATGCTAAATCCTCAATTCGTAAGTACAGGATTCGGATCTTCAATCTGTAGTCACAACAATATAATATTTCATTTCTCCATCTTAGATACCCTGTCATCAAGTCATACTATCAATACAATCGTTCTTAATGGTTTCCAAGTCTACTACAGTCAGTCACTCATACTTGTCCTATAAGCTTAATCTAACCAATCCCTAGAAAAAGTATTTATCACAATCACACAATACATCTATAGTTATACTACAGGATCAGTCAACAAGGTTTGGCTATTTCGGTCGTCTATCAAGTAGAAGGTTACAAGGCCTAAGACTGGGTCAAGCAATCCATAACCGTGTCCAAACAAGTTAAAGGGTCAAGCAAGACAGAAAAGTTTATCGGAATATCTTCAAAAATGGTACGAAGACAACGAGATGCATAATGAGAAGAATTATCCAAGAGGTTAACGAAAAAGAGTTTAGTCAAGTCATAGGAAAGATGGAACACAAAAAATAATTATGTCCAAAAGATAACGTGAAAGCAATCCTATTGGAAAGTCCTAGAAAACCTGTAATCCTAGTTGTAGATGTAGATAGGACAGAGTTAATCAAGACTAGAAAGAATGATAATAAGAATTTATTCTTGCTCAATCGGTCATAACGAAGTAAACCAAGTTGAGATATATCTGATAACCATAAACGTCTTCCTGAAATCATGTTGCCAGAATTTTTGCCACACCAGTAAGCTTATATGCAATAAACGAGGGAGTCCATAACTAAGGTATACACCCTATAGTCATATCATCTAGATTCCTTACCACGCCAACCGGTATGGCTGCAAGAAAATCTAAATTCTATGAATAGGATAGTATATCCAAAATCAGGCTCTATGTTTTTGTCATACCAGCTAATATGGCTGCGATAAATTCTAAACTCCATAACTAAAGCAGACGTTTACCTTATCAGGATATATCATAATTCAATCCACAAAATTTATCACGATGCAAGATCAAAGTCAATAACGAAAATCAGGAATTTAAATTCAACAACGAATTTAGAGGAGTACAAATAAAACAGGTGAAAACAGATTTCGAGATAAGATTAGAGTAAGATCCTCAGGGGTCATCCCAAGGGGTACTATCCTGGTCAAAATTGTAATCCACTGAATTCAAGCAAGATACTAAATACAATTAACGGTCCTATGCTGTGATGAGTTCTCCTATGTTGCAATCCTAGAAATTCTCTAGGTGTTCTAAATGTTTATCCCTAGTGTTAACAAGTTGTCCTAGATCCTAATTGCAGGCATGTTTGGTACAATAACGTAACCAAACAACTTAAGTCTGGACCTGCATGGAGGCACCACTAAAAATATGTCACGACCCGTTACCCAAATTGTTGGGCCGGGCCGAGCCATGTCCAGCCTACGCTTGTTAAAGCGTAGTAAGCTGTTCTAAGAATAGACAATAAAGGATCTAAGCTGCTAACAGTTCTAAAATCACAATTAAATGTTCATCACAATACAGCATCTGTAAGCGAAGATAAACAAGTACAGACTTAATAATACACTTTATAAGTATCTAACTGGAGACAAAGTCCAGTATCCAAAAATAAGTACAGACCAAAATCTAAGTCTCAAAACACGAGAAAGATAACTAAGCAAGGTTCTCCGCTGGGGCCTCTTCTGGAGCTAAGGCCAGGTCCTCAATGCAGTACCATAATATGTAACACATAGCGTATTCTCCTCAGAAAGTGAACCTACAACGTTATCCTGTCAGGACGAGAGCAAGTACAACCTCTACAACTAAAGTACTGAACATATAATGAAAGAGATGTACAACAAGAAACATGGTGTGCTAAGTCTATAAAATAGGAAATACTGGAAAACATGGCCTCATGGTACAACTGGGATCACAGTATCATGGTAATATAGGGAACATGGCATATCATGATTTAATTGGTTCTTTTTAGAAATGACAACATATAGTTTAAAAGTTTAAAACTGTAGTATGTACGTGAATCGGTCAATAAGTGAACAGGATGTACAGCGGTACATATCAATTTTCTGATGTGCACATACGTACACATAACGGCATCGATGTATATCCATACACAAATGCGGGACCAGAACATACGGCAAGGTCACATATAGAATGGCACCGAGCGCGGTAAGTACATACGGAGAAGGGGGTCATATTCACGTACAATACTAACAGTTTTCCCTTAACCCGTTATTTAAACATGTGAGAGATACGAGAACAGTAAAAACATGTAGGAGATACTGGGAGTAGTATAAGCATGGCAGGTACTGGGAGCAGTATGAAACATGTGAATACTCCGAGTAGTATAAAGCATAGTGAAATATGTACTGAGAACCAGTAAGAAGCATGTGAAGATATAAGAACTATCCTAAGCATGGTAGGTACTGAAAGTAATACAACATATGAAGATTTAACTTGCTACCTCAAGGATCAGTATTTTAACAGGGTTAATACATGTTCTAGCATTAAAAGACGGTAAATGAGTTTGTAGATGTACTTGCCTGGGATCCTGCTATCAATATGAATCAAGGCTCGGAGTGAAGCCACAGTCCTAAAGATGAGATAATACAATAGCTAATCAGGGTGAAAAGACATACTATAATGTCTAGGTCAACTAGGGCAAACTAAGACAAACTGGGTCAGAGGTTGACTTATAGTTGACTTTGGTCAACTGGTCAACTTCGGTCAATTTCAAGTCCAATGTGGGGCGACACTATATACAAACTAACTTTCTAGGATATTTACACTAGTGTAGGGGGTGGTCCAATACTACAATAACTCAAAACAACACAAAACATTGCAAGTCGTAACTATTCAATAAATAAATCAAACTGTACATTTTGTTCCAACAATTTTTGAGATAGACAAAAAGCTCAATTTTCATGAAATAAAGTACCAAAATGATCCTTGTTAATTATAGAAATTTATACTAATTTTTATGGAATTTATAAACCTTCATAAATATTTATTAAAAATCAACAAACATATGTATCCTGAAAATGAGCTCTGTTTTCCTATTTTTATAAAATACCAAAAGTACTTATTAAATGCTGGAAAAATTATAATAAATTAGCTAAATTAACATAATATTTAAATACAATTTTTTTCTAGATTTTTACAGCACTTAAAATATATATAAAAATTCAAAAACAGCCTACCGGATCATCCGGCGGATTACTGCGGATTTTCGACGGATTTTTCGAAGTGTCACAGCAAGTTTTGTGGTGCAAGTTCGGATTTTCCGACGGATTTCCGCGGATTTCCGACGGATTTTCCGAACCGTCACAGAAAGTTGATTTTTGAACTCAAAACTTGTTTCGGCCATAAAAACTTCATTTTAAATCGAAATTCGGACTTTCAAAAGTCAAAATTGAATAGAATTGAATTTCCTACAACATGGAAGTATTAGTTTTCACAAATCAAAATATTTGATAGATCAAAATCTCAAAATACTCGAAAATTATATCTAGAAACTCAGATCTACGCAATACTGTCGATCAAAACCAAAAGTGCTATATACTAAACATGTTAACAATTTAAAGAAGCAAATTATAGGCCAATAAAATTTTAGTTTCTATGGAAAACAAAAATAAAGTATGGTCATGTCACTTTTGAGCAAGATGCACTTGTCTAGGTTAAGCTCCAAGCCTAATCTTCTACTCCACCACCAAGAGGGGTACGAAACCACACTCTAGACCTCAAGGCCAAGCTCCTAACAAGCTCCAAGGGAAGAGAAAGGATGAAGAAATGAAAAGAGAGTGAAGAGAATGAAAAGAGAGAGTAGAGAGAAAGTGAAAGGGTATATATAGAAGGGAGAATTAATCTTAACCGTCGGATCGTGATCCATGTGAAAGTCTAGGTCAATCATGGTCATTCAAACAAAACCAAATATCCATTGGATAATAGAGTGTATCTACACTATTCACGAAAATATCTTAAACACTATTCACGAAAATATCTAAACACTATTTACGAAAATATCCGAAACACTATTCATGAAAATATCAGAAATCGAAAATATCTAAAATGTGGAAAATCTGTCTGGACGGTATGCCATCGGTATACTCCGGTATACTGACGGTATGTCGGCCAAGGAGAAAATCTATAAGTTAGGAAAAATTTTAAAGCATTCCGAAAACCAAGAATATACGAAATACGCTGTAAAATACGTATTTAAATTAATATAAAATACTTATCGAAAATAATTCATTTAGAAAATTTAAAATAAACCCTGAAATTCAGGGGGCTTACAGGAGCTACCAGAGACCATTCTGGAACAGGGGAGGCAGAGTTCGGGCCAAACTCTGCCCAGGCAGAGCTCTGGCCGAACTCTGTCCCCTTGGTTCCAGAACTGTGCTATCACAAAAATACAGAGTTCTGGCCGAACTCTGTGTCGATGGGTCCAGGCAAATTTCAGGGTGATTGAATCACCATTGGATCGTATCCTACGGTCCAGATTTTGTTGCGGGATTATGGTGTTTAAATATGATTTTTTCTAACCCCAATTACAAGTGTAACACAACACAACATTGAAGAAAGAGAGAGAAACGAGGCAAGAGTGTCATTACAACTTTGGGAGAGAAGGATGATTGAATGCCGTTTTCGAAGGAGGATCGTGTTCGGGTAATCTCTACTCGTCGTCTTGGTTCTTCGTAGCCTTGTAATTAATTATTCTTACTTCCAAGTGTTGTGGGGATCCATTTTGGATCGGAAGAAGTTTGTAGAGGGTGTACTCCTTTATTTCATTAGTGAATGCTTCTCGGGGTTGGACTCCAATCGTCCCGTAATTTTTTTCCGTAAAAATTTTTCACGTCAAAAATTATGTGTCTTCGTGAATTGTATTTGGTGTTTGATTCGTACATTGTATTGCTCGGTTCTCTTGCAAGTACTCTCTAGTTTGGAAAAAAAAATTCGCGCTTCTTTTTCAACAGATCTGCCCCCATTAAATGATGCTCTTCTCTTGTGCTTTAATTTAGCCCATGAGTAGCGCACCCACCAGAAAAGTCCAAGTACACATGCACAGAACTAATAGAAATAGCACGTCTCATTCCCTCCATGTGCCAACTTTCATCCATCTTCCATGGACGGACCGACGGAGTGTTGTAGGCAAAGAAGGAAGTGGAACCCCAACACAACACAACACAACACAACACAACACAACACTAACACTAACACAACTCAAGTAAGTGAGTGACCATCACTATCAAACCCCCCATAAAGAAAAAGAAAGAGGTTGAGAGCTTCCCCCCTCTATTTACATCTTTACAGTTGTATTTGTTAACCCCACATAAATCTTACCATTTTTTTCTTTGCTTGCCACTACCACCACTAAGCTACTCAATGCCCCCAAAACTCATTTCTGTAGCAAACACGTTTTTGGGAGATTGCTTGCTTGCTCGCTAGTAAGTAATTGCTACCAACTTTGTAGTGAAAGTTACTAGTTCCAAAATTAGGACATATATAGAGTGGTTCACACCTAAGACTTCCTCGTCTCTTTCTAATCAGGTTTGTAAGTTTGTCAAACGAGGAGTTGGGAGCAATTAGCCTCAACTTTTCAAATGTTTGGCAAGAGTCGTAATCAGCAGTGGAATTCTGGGTCATTGAGAATGATGCATCATCAGTGGAATTGTAAACTCATGGACATGACCGGAACTTTGGGAATATAGATACAAAAGTATGTAAGCCTATCCAACGTTTGATTTTTTTTTTTTTTTTTTTTTTTTTTTTGTAAAAAAAAAAAAACTTGATCTCTGCCCCCCTCTACCAAAATTTCTTTGCACTATGAGCATCATTAGTAAGGGCCATCCCATTTTCTAGATTCTAGATTTATAATTTAGGAGCTCATTTTGTAGAATAGTAAGTCTCATTCTTAGTCTCAATTTCGGTTCCATCTCACCCATAGGTGCTAAGGGTTGTGCCTCCCAATTTCTAGATTCTAGATTGTAGGACTCGTTTTGTAGAATAGTAAGTCTCAGTTTGGAGACCAACTTTCTAAATTCTAGACTTTATACTATTATTATTTTTCTACATTAATTTTTGACCACACAATCTTTGGGATTGTAACTTACTTTATCATTTCCTACTATTCACACAAATCCAACTCATTCTACATTTACCTTTTCTTAAAATTTTGGATCCCAAATTGCATTTGAAAGTCCCAACTACTAATGATTCTTTAAACATTATATCCTATATGGTGTTCTCCCCACTACACACTCTCTCTCTCTCTCTCTCTTTTTCTCTCTCTCTCTCTCTCTCTCTCTCTCTCTCACACACACACACACACACACACACACACACACACACTTCCACCCAAGAACCAGCACCACTTCCACCCAAGAACCAGCACAAAATCCACACACAAACATAATGGGTCCCACTTCCCCTTCTTTCCTACCCTCTCCTTCCCTACTATCCAAATGCACCAAAGAAACAGAGAATAACTAGTGCTCATGCATTAATCTCTCTCTCTCTCTCTCTCTCTCTCTCTGTGTCTTAATTTCTCCAACTCCAACTAAGTACATAACAAACAACAAAGAACAAAATAGGGATAGATTCACATGTGGTGAGCTTCTTCACATGGGGGCACTCTTTCTCTAGTATGACAAGCTTCTTTTGTTCCTTTCCTCTCTGTTCATTCTCTCCTATTTAACATGTTTTCAGCAATAGAAACATAGCCTAAGTTGTCATTCTATTTCTTCCTTCAGTTCTTGGTTGGTGCATGAGTTTGAGTTTGGTTGCTTCAATTTTTGCAGATTGAAGGAAGGAAGGAAAGAAATGGTGGTCTCTAGCTGGTCATGTTGATGTGAGAGAATATGCTTCCTTCACTCCTTTTATTGCAGCTTTCATCTTTTCTGCATAGTAAAGTTTAGTAAGAAATACTAGTATGGGTCTCAATTCATGCATGATGCAGCAGCATAGGAAGAATATAATTGTGTGTGTGGATTATATATTTCTAGTCATGTAACTAGTACATAGCACATGTATCAATTCCAATTTTGGTTGGTGCTCATATATATTGGGGAAATTCTCGTGTTCCTGATCATCAAGAACACTGTTAGCAAAAGAAACGTGTATTCACAGTGAAGTACTGTAGATCATGTTTGTAATGATTTTCACAGTGAAGCCAATTGTTGAGCATAATTTCGTTACACTTTTAATGCACATCATGTAGCCCATTTGACTATCAAAATACACACGCAGGAAAAAACATTGATGTTTGTTATCGGTTCCACAAACTTGTAACGCAGATGCAAACAGATAGAGATACCAAATCAATTGCGCGATTTTATAGCATTTATGTGTTGTCGTTGCAAACTTTTCGACTAATAATCAAATCTTGCTGGTTGGCTTACAGTTTTCTGTGGGCTAAATTATCCTAATGGCAACCCAACTAAAGCGTTTGGACGTTTTTGGTACCTTAACTTTTCAATGTTCGATTTTGGCACCCCAACTTATAATTTATTCTTTTGAAGCACATTTCGTCAATTTTGAAGCATATTAAGACCACTTCAAAAGAATACAATACAAGTATTTAAATTGCACTTTTGTACTACAAGATATGTTTTTGAAATGGTCTCAATGTGCTTCAAAATTGACAAAAGGTGTTTCAAAAGAGCAATTTATGAAGTTGGAGTGCCAAAATTGAACAATAAAAAATTAAAGTGCCAAAAACGTCCGAGCACTATAGTTGGGGTGCCATTAGGTTAATTTAGCCATTTTCTGTGTTTATACTGTGGGATGTGCAGAAATGAAACAACAGAGCTTCTTAATTCTTCACTCTTTCATACCATTTTTCCTAAAAAGAAAATTTGTATAACAGGCAGTGCATTTTCTTCTTTCTTTCTTTGTAAACTTGGATTGTCGCATTAAGTTTGGGGAGGGGTCTGACTATTGAACCAGGTTATATATAGATTTTGGGAAGTACAGCAACTAAATTTATTGCTCCTGTCAGTCGCCAGGAGGCTAGTTAGTTTTGACAGAGTTGGCAGCATTGTATAACCGAAATTTATTCATTGTTGCTGGGCTATTTTTTTCTTCCAAAGAGTCCTAATTTCTTTATCCACAGTCTCTGATGTGCATTGCAATATGCAATGTAGTTATGTCTACCTTTTATATCGATGGTAAATTATTCTGTTTCACTAAGATAGATCCTTTGAATAGATACCCTGTTTTCTTCCTACCACTATCCTTTTATATGGAGACGAAACCCCGCGGCGAGCTTAGCTGGAGCTCCACAGTGTACGTGTTCTATCCGGTATGCTTGTTTAGTGTTGTTAACTAGGAAACAGGAACACCGTAAAATGGTGGTTGTGTCAATTTTGTCATGGACACTCCTAAGGCACGAACATGAGAGAGACACTATAAAATGCACTAGGAAATGCTGAAATTGATACCGTGTCTGCGTCCAGGTGTCAATAGTGTGTTAGTGTTGTTGGGATTAGTCCATTAATGACCTGCCCCCACTATTTCATTTTGGGACAAACCTCATATAAGTGTATTTCAATATTTGATTCTTCATTTATTGACTTTTACATATATGATGTGCTAGCTCAACTGTAAGTATGGTGGACTTTTTCTAGTGGGCTAGGTTCAAATTCCACAATCAGCAATTGTTTTTATCACAATTTCTTGGAGCAGTCCCTTCAGAGATATGCCTCTTACTCCGGCACGGGAGAGGACAAAGGACGCAAAGCGGCACTTTGATGTCGTACTTTGCACTTCACACACACGTTCGTGTCGGGACTGAGTCAGCGTAGGAGCAGGATCAGTTGGGGCAGAGTCGGCTCAGGAGTAGCACGGCTGCGTCGGGCACAAGAACAATGTAGGTAGCTCCACGCGGTAGCCTCACCACGGAGGGTAGCTTTACATGCGGTAGCTCCACTGCGGCTGTAGTTTCGTTGTAGCCAAGAGATTGGTACCAGGAGTTACTCCTGGTTTATAGCTCTATTTTTTTAGTGGGCTAGCTGTTCAGTTTTGTAGCTGACAAGCCTTAGCTCTCCCTTACAAAGAGTGCTTCAACAATTGTGCTAATATATACTTTGAAAGAAAACAAAGAGTTTACTTTCTAGCAGAGTACTTTTGGCATCAGCGCAAAAGCGCTTGTCCGAGTTTTTGTCAACGTTTGTTTGTTCACGAATGGAGGTGATACATCGAGTGTTCCAGAAGTCAGAAGTTCGATTGTCTGAGCAATCGAAACTTGCTAGTTCCTGGAAGTGACCAAAGACAAGAAGACAGTTGAATCTTGCTTTGAGCAATGGTGATTTTAATCACCCCAACATGACATTTCTGTTAATTCTTTAGAAAACTATTAGTAGTTTTTTACTGCTTTAATTTCTACAGCTGATTAATTTGCTTAGCAGTTTACACTGATAGCAGTTTCCACTGCTGAGATAACAAATATCATTAGCAATTTATACTTGCTGTTTCAACCAATTTCTGGTTGTCTACAAAAATTCAACAATTTCTTGGTTCTCTTCTATAACAAAAGGAAAGTAACACAAGTTTTCCTAGGTATTTCCATGAGTATGGTTTTTAGGTAGTGGTTTGCTGCCCGGAAAGATATATGTTTTACTTGCAACATTAAACGGAAGTATAATTATTCTGTAGTAAGTATTTCCCTTTTTGGATATTAGTTTCTTTGCTTGTGTTCATCTTTAGTCTTCGGAGATTTCTTTGTCTTGATTTTGTCAATAACTTGGGATAAGTTTTTTTTTTTCTTCTTTCTTTCTAATCACTATGCAGATTCAAGACACGAGGTGAAAGTGTCTTGAAAGTTCATCATATGCAACTCGTGTGGATCGATTGTTGCTGTCAGTTATTGGTTGGATGTAAATATGGGCACAGTATATATGAACGGTCAAAGCACAAATCATGGCAGTGAAGATAGTTGCTTACAGTCGAATGCTTCAGAACTTGATTGCTGCAAGAGTCCTCTGATTTTCAAAGTTAACCTTCCATTTACGGACTATCTAAGTTTTGTGGATTATATCAGATTCTTGAGAGCTAGTAAGCATCTTGGATGGCACCAGACTGATCTGATAGAAGATAGGATTTCCGATGCTCCAGGTCCTTTTTGCAGAACAACATCCTTAAGTGAGGATCAAGTTAAGCTGAGGTTTTCAGGTTGTCTCGCTGAAAACTTAAGATGCTATAGAAGATCAAGAAGTACTAATGATCTCTATGACTTCTTCTTAGAGTATGCCCTGGATTCATTCAAAGACGGATCTGTCAGTAGGCTCAGTACAATTCCGGTTAAGATTTCTGGCTTAACTAGTTGTCAGCATATGGCTTGCAATGCTTCGCCAACGGCATCCAATTCTGAAGTGATGGCATTGAATAGCCCTCTATTGGAATCGAGTACAAACTCTACAGGTTCATATCAGTCGAACCCTTCTCCGTGTCCCTCTGTTTCGAAAGGGCTGCTTCGTGGTGTCTGGAACAACGATTCTCTTACCCTTTTATTTTCCGAGGATGACAACTGTGGCAAGTTATATGTGGCCAGTTGTTATAAGCTTGATTCTTCTATTGGTCAGCCCTTGGACTACATCTACTTATTTCATTCGAGGACGGGTAACCAAGCATCGGAATTTCTTGGCAAGATGAAAGTGTTTACTTCTGTAACTCTTCATCCCAATCGGCCTAAACTCGCTGAGACAGAATTTGTTCTTTTCGGTGCTCAAGGAGATCGTTCGAGAGAAGTACATGGTTCGCCATCGGGTACGAAGAAACGGAAAGGGTTTTCCGAGAAGGTAATAGATATGTTTTGGCCAAACCATTCGTCTAAGCATAAATCGACATGCCACACTGGTGAAAAAGGGTTGGCTGGGACTACTTTGCAAGATCTGTGTGTCGATGAGGCGACGGATTATAGCGAGTTCGTTAAGCATCTGAATGATGGTTTCAAAAACCACCTTGAATTGGCTACAATTGTAGGCAGAAGCTCACAGCAAGACGGCAACAAAGAGGCAGCAGTTGGCGGTTGGGGCCTGAAGTTTCTTGACGAAGTTATTAAAGACCCTCCTTCGTTACATCCTGACATCTGCAGCGGAAGTCATGTTCAAGATAGATGGCCACCTCGGAGAAGTATGAACGTTTTAGTTGCAGCTGATGTTCATGGTGGTGCGATAACTGGAAATATCGGCCCTTCTAGCCTTACTGAAAGATGGCAGACCGGGCATTGTGACTGCGGTGGGTGGGATCTCGGGTGTCCTCTCACAGTACTTCACGACTCGAAGTCCGTTTGTTCGGAAGATTTTCTCATGGAGGATACACAAGAGAATTGCAAGTCGGTCGATCTATTTACTGAGGTGTGTTTATCTTGAAATCGTTTCCATCTCTAGTATGTATGTATGTATGTATGTATGTTGGGTATTTTGGTACTAGCATTTCTGACACGGAATAATACTTGTACCGAAAGATATGGTCGCAGAGTTTATGTAGTTATGTGAAATATCAAATAGCATTCTCCACCAAGCTCCTCCTACATCTTCATCAGTTCAGTTTGATGGAAGTAGTAATTCCCTATCTCATGTAAATCTCTCTCTCTCTCTCTCTCTCTCTCTCTCTCTCTCTCTCAATCAAATGACGAAGTAACTCATGACTCTAGAACCCCCGAGTCAATTCAAGTGAATCAAGTTTACTACTGAACAACTTGAATATACCAAAATGAGTTTGTGTTTGTGTTTATCGTAACCTTGAGATATATGAGCCCTTTGTTGACAAAGACTTCATGACATGTAGGATATAGATATTTGTGTTCTTATTACAACGACACAATCACACTACTTTCTCCTCTGATTTTTTTTTTTTTTTTGATATATGATTTTAGGTGAAAATGCCGAATAACTTTGAATGCACTTGTGATTTTCAGGGTACAAGGCATGGTGAGCCGAGATTGAGGATGGTGAATATGAGTGAAGGTCTCTATACTGTGCACTTCCAAAGAACTCTCTCAGCTCTGCAAGCTTTCGCGGTAGGAGTCGCAGTAGTTCATAGCCAGACTCCGGCATTCTGCCCGCATTTGTGAATACAAATAAACGAGGAAGTGATCTGTGGCTGATGTACAGAAGGAATATTAGTTTGCATTCATTTTTTTCTTCTTTGATGATATTTCTTAGATAAATGTAACTCTATATATATGTACATGTCATGTGCATAATTCCTTCTAATTAGTAGTTCTTGGAATGGAGTTAACTCTCTCTGTTCTGTGGATGATGTTTGGTCGCTTGTAATTAGAAATATTGAGTAACATTTGTTGGAAGTAACAATTGTTGATATTTTTTTTTTTGTTGGAAGTAAACATTTGGTGAAGTAACATGCAAAGTCTGTATTTGTAAATGAAAAATACTATATGTACCTCCAAAATCTCATCCATCCGTGTCCCTCTGCTATATGGCCCTCTCATGTTCGCTCATGTCTTTCCCCCAAACTCTTCCCTATTTGTTTCAGTTAATAAAGGAGTGTCATGTGGTAGAGGGACATGGAGAATTAGATTTTTGGAGATACATATAGCATGAGTGTTTGCATCCATATAAAATAACTGCAATAAGTAGGTGTAATTTTTGCCATTTCATCTAGTATGTTTTGTGCGGACTTATTTAGGACCTGTTTCTGAGCATATGTGTGCGACCCTCAAAAACCAGAAGGCCCATAAATTTTAACCTCTATATATATATTACTAATATAAAAATTTTATTTTTAGATTTATGACTCCCTACTTTCTTTTTAGAAACTGCCCTAACATCTCTTAGAATGTCGAAAAAGACTTTTTTTTATAGTGGTTAATTTTTTTTTAGTATTTGTACGGTATCCTTAAAATATAGTTATGGGCTTAGTCTTGCTAGCTACTAGCCTATTAGCAAAATTTAGCGTAACCATCAATTTTGTTTATAGTCACAGATTGACTACATTAGTAGTGAAACCCATACAATAACCATCTAATGATAGTGGAATTTAGGTAGGAAAAAAATCGTGGAAATTTTTAAAAAGAAGATTTATGGAAAACTTAATTGATTTATGGAAAACTTAATTTGGGTATTTGATTGCCATTATTTTTCATCGAAAAATAATTATTTTTCAGGAAAAATAATATCTTTCTATGGGTTTTGCCAATTTTATTTTCCACCATTTTAGAAGAACATATAGAAAATAATATTTTTTTGAAAATAATTCCATGGAAAATATAAGCTATCAAATACTATAATTGGTGAAAAATTTGTGATGGAAATATTTTCTATGGAAAAAAAAAAAGCCCAATCAAACCCAACATGTGAAATTGAGTTTTGCAATGATACTATATTTGGAAATTGTTTTTCAAAACTTTTATTTTGTTAAAAGTATACTTTCTCAAAACAGACCTACTCTCTATTCAAAACTTGTAAAATTTGCAATTTCCGACAAAGTTGTTTGAGTTGGGGTGTCAAGCACCATGCGGCAGTAGGCAATACCTACACACTTCTCTTTTTGGCATTTCTATATTGTAGAAATCATTGATTCACCAGAAGATAAGAATTAAAAGAAAAACTAAATTAGAGAAACTTTCCATCTCATGAACAATTACTATTGGCTTCATTTAAATTATTTGGAATGCTTTTTATGTTCCTCGCCTTCAAATTATCTTGTATGAACTTGAATACTTGTGCTAAATCATCTTTCTATTTTTTCAGAAACAAGATCAAACGGCTTAGTCATTCAGTGAGCAGCTATATCTTCCAAAGCACCAGCATATTTTGATGTATTATCTATTCTACTATAAGATGTGAAAAGTAGGCTTTACCGTAAAAATTTATATATATATATATATATATATATATATATATATATATATATAGTGCCGATCACCCATTTGCTGGAACGAAGTCGGAGAGCGGCAGATTCTCGGTCCGGAACTGGTGGAATAGACCGTGCAGAAAATTCGGCTCATTCGGAAAAGACTAAAGACTGCGCAGAGTCGTCAGAAAAGCTATGCGGATATTCATCGTCGACCACTCGAGTTTCAAGTAGGCGATCACGTATTTCTCAAAGTGTCGCCCATGCGGGGAGTTGCTCGGTTCGGCGCGAAAGGAAAGTTGAGTCCGAGATTCGTTGGGCCGTTCGAAATACTTGAACGGGTCGCGCCAGTGGCCTACAAAATTGCCCTACCGTCGGCGCTTGAAGGTGTTCACAATGTCTTCCATGTCTCTCAACTGCGGAAGTACGTGCACGACCCGAGCCACGTGGTAGACTTTGGCCTGCTGGAGCTAAAGTCCGACTTATCCTACGTTGAAGAGCCAGTTCAAATCATTGAACGCAAGGATAAGCTGCTGCGCAATCGAGCGATCCCTCTTGTCCGCGTCCTCTGGAAGAACCACTCGGTCGAAGAGTCGACGTGGGAGCTTGAATCGGAGATGAAGGAAAAATTTCCTTCATTGTTCTCTTAGAGGTAGGTTCCATCTTTTCGAGGACGAAACTTTTTATTAGTTTGTTATGGTGTAGTGCCCCGTCCCTACATCGTGCCCCGTCTCCGTCCACGGGGTGCGCGAGAAAGGAACACTGTCGCTATCGATTCGGTCGGGACCGATAGGTCGGAATCGGCCGAGTCGATCGAGCGGGAACGGTTGAATTAAGATCCATTCCACGTTATGGAATGGCTTCTTCGGAACCAAGTCCCATATTCAGCGGGTTGCGCCTCGAGGATTGGCTCTGCGGCTGAGTCGGGAGAGACCTCCCGTTGCTCTGGTTTTCATGCCGCACTTGATTTGGCTTTGGCTTTCATTTTCGTGAATGCGTTTTTCGTGAATGTTTTCGATGGGTTTTCGTGACGCGTTTTCGAGCTCGCATTCATATCGAAATTTCTTGAAATACACAGTGTTCTAATCAGTTGCTTATGCGATTGCAGGTGATCGCGTAGGCGACGACAGCGCAGCCAAACGGTCGCTCGCTTGAAGCAAGCCTAAGGCGAGTGGCTGACCTCCTTCGTCTCGTCCCTTTACTTCAAAAACTCAATATGTGAAGTAAAATGAATGCTTGTCAAAATAGTGTAGAATCAAAGAAATCGTGGCACGATTCTTCACGAAACACTGGTTATCAACTGCTGGTATTGGAAATAGAAAACATATTCCTTATGTAAATCCACTTAGCCTATTCAAAGCAATGAATGAATCGATTAACGTTTATCGCAACGATACGGCTAAATAAGCAAAACGGTCATTGGACAACTTGTCGACAAGGTGTAGTTTCCTCGAACGGTTGCCTGGGCCAAGGAACCGATTCGGCCCGGGAGGAACGAGAATAGCAAGCGCCAGTCTTTCATCGGCGTGAGTTAGGCGGGAACTTTTGCATAAGGGCTCGCTACCCGACGTGAAAGGGTCGTCGTCTAACCGGGCTATAGTCCGCGATGGCTTGACATTTCCAGTGGCCTTCACACCCTTGTACTGCTTATCAAATGCACGTGACACGGGATAAATATGATAGTGCTTAATGTTATACAATTCCATATGCTTGCCTCAAAACATGTTAACATGCAAATCGAACAGGATGGTTAGAAAGATCATTGAAATAGCTAGCTAACATGTCTACGAAATTTTCTTGAATCAAATGCAGAGCTTAGATTTAATTAGCCATTCGCCAGTACATGTGTTTCGTGCTGATCCTCGCTCCTTGCAGGTCCCGCGAACCAGGAAGGACGCGCCAACTAGCTTGGCGACGTTCGTGATTTTTGAAGCTTCGGCCGTGCGTCGAAGACTTTCTCTGCGACTCCACTTTTGAAGGCTCTCGACAGTCCAAGGAAAATGACTCAGCGTCCCTCCCATCCAGGTCAATGGAGTACTTGTGTATATTGAGGGATGTGTGCAATGTATGGAACGGCTATCTCATCGGCACTCTTTTGTAATCGAGTCATGTTGTAGCCCGTGCGGCAATGAGTCTTGTATTGGAGTCTGTAAAAGATGTTCATTATCAATAAAGATCAAGTTTCCTTTACTTATTGTGTGAATCAATTTGTCTGCATACTCTCTTAGATCTCGTGTCTTGGATTACCTTATGATTATGCCTTGTGCGATCACAAATTAGATTCGCACGGCATCACGCCCGGGGGACGACTATCGATTCGACGGAATCGGGGCGTTACCACAAAATTTGAAGAGTTGTTCGTTGACCCATAACCTATGTATATATAAAATTAAAAGCAGCAAAGTTAAATCAACTAATCAACGTCATCCTCTCCAAGGGTCTTCTAATCTTCCTAATTATAATCTACTAGTATATATGCACGTGCGCTGCACGTATTTTATATGTTATTATTAAAAAAAATTGTTATAGTTATTCTAATATCTACTAAGAGCACTTAGGAAGACTAAAAGACAACTATCTTAATTATTCTAAATTTATTATTATATTAATGTATCACGTAAAAGTATTTAGGAAGACCTAATGACACCTCCCATATTTACCTAGCTGCCCTTATTAACTTTAATGAATAATTTTAGTTAATAAACATATCCAAGAGTATATTTGGAAATAAAAGTTTTACAGTGAAGCTCAAGTTTCTCATTATATAGTAGTATAGATAAATAATTAATACGTGCAACGAACATGTATATTATACTGTTGACTGTACAAGCAATATTGATGGCCTTAAAAACCTGTACCCATCTGGCTTCTTTTTGGTTTTTGAGGGATACCCTTTCTAGATGTCAGTTTGGGGATGCATAATAAGTCATCTTAGGCGCATACAAGTTGTTAGTATTTTACCTTGACTGAAGCGATTTATATATATATATATATATATATATATATATATATATATATATATATATATATATATATATATATATATATATATATATAATTTTGGAACTAGGTAAATTGTTTCTAGAATCGCTCCCACTGGGATTCGAACTCCTGACTACTCGGGCCGCATGCATCTCTCTTAACCACTAGGCTAGAGATCATCTGCATATATATATATATATATATATATATATATATATATATATATATATATATATATATATATATATATATATTCAGTATTTGTGTTTGAATTATTTGATTAATCTTGTTTGAAAAGCAGTATGGCTTTACTCAGGTTCTGTAACAAATATATAGAGTTGCTTTGTATAGCTATTGTTTTTGTGGAACATCAATTTCCTGAATAACTGCAAATTACGGGAATCAGATGACCTCTGCTTAACTGTTCACATAATCTTTATCATTATGTTTCTGTTTCGAATGCCTAAAAGTTATCTATCCATCTATATTTTTTCTATGCCCACACAGATGCAAAGGCCCCTCCCCCTTATTGTTGTTCATTGAACAGTACTCATATGTGTTACGTCCCAGAACCAGAACACTAGAGAGCGGGGGCAGACATAGCCAGCTACGTATAATGAAATGGAATCCACTCCACTATACGGTCACGGCTGTCTAGATATATGAGGGTTTATCTACAGCCAACAGTCTCTTAAGGTCATGAACACACCTAGTGTCTCAATCACAAGAAGCAAATAAATGTTACAAGATGTAAGATCACCAAATATACAATAGTAAGGCGTCCCAAACATTACATATTCAGCTGATCATGAAGCTAGTCATTACAAAATGTGAGGACTAGCAAGAGTTTAGTCATATATGATCAACCCTAGGTTGCCAATCATGTTACAGTCCGTAGGCAGACAGTAAGTAAAATGTACACGAGCTAACACTTGCTCGCCGGCTAAATGCCTCAAAGAATAATTTTACAATAAAGTGGGAGAGCCAAAATAAACCCACTCGTTGCCAGATTCCTTCTAGAGTCACCATCTGGCTGGAAAATCGGTAGATCCTCTGGAGTTGCTCCGGTATCTAGCCATACAAAACCAGCTGGGTCAAATCCCAGAAAGAATAAGTGTCACAAAGGAGGCTTCACTTAAGAACTAAAATCAGCAATTAGCACAATAATATAATTATTAAAGTAGTAACAAAAGAGCTTGATATTAAAAGAATAACAACAGTCATAATAGAGTACGAGGGAACCATTCAAATAGCCAGGTCACAACCCTTAAACCAAACAAGGACCGGGGTTGTAACCCTTCGTCTGAACAGAACTCCGTCTCCAAATCTAGTTGGTAAGGTAAAACGTATCAAGCATGACAGGTGATATACGATGAGATAACCATGGGAATATTCAGATAACCAGGTTACAACCCGTAACCCAAACAAGGACCGGGGTTGTAACCCTTCGTCTGAACAGAACTTGATTTCTCCCACCATTTATCGGCAAGATAATTAAATAAGAAATCAGGACATGTAACAATCTCGTACAGGATCAAGACAAGACTAGACTGATTATTTCCCATTCAACAATCATGGCCAAGCAATAAGTACGGCTTGATACTTTAACTAACTAGGGTTATCACAGGCCTAGTTACTAGTAAGATGCAATGAGATTATTCTACAGCCACAAGCCCTGCAGATCATCCAGGTTACCCAGGTCGAAATTTAGGGGTTGAATTCAGGTGGGTACATCGTGCAGGAAACGTATGTACCCTTAAGTAACTTGAATGGTGCAACACATGACAGTATGCTGGAAATGTGCTCTACTCGACGGCAGGCTACAGATCCCAAGCGCGCCTAGGTAACGGAATTGCCTGTAGCTAGGAGATCTCTTTATGACTAATATATTAATCTAGTTATTAGCCTTAGTCCATTTCAGTAGGTACTCCTGACCGTGGTACTCAGGAGTCCCATCCTAGACATGATGTAAGACAGGACTGGATTATTTATACAAGCACAATCGCCCACGGTGTCCAGGTTATTTATACAGGTCATGTCATGTCAGGTAGCTGTCGCAACAGCTTATCAAGATATATCATGTCAAGTTTACTGGTCAGAAGTGCGCCACGACGGGCCACTATCAGGTCATGTTACTTGTCAAGAGTGCACCACTACGGGTCACTGTCGTGTTCAGGGTACATGTACAGGGCATCATAGTACAAGCATTCAATCAGGAGACCCAAGTTATGCTGAGGTTACAAGTCATAAATTATCAGTAAAGATCAAATAATAATAATAACTTAATCATAAATTACGAGTCTATGGAGAAGCCATGCGGCTCAGGCATATGCGGCCAAGGAAGGAGTCCATGCGGGAGCAGCTTATACGGCTGAGGAGGGGAACAGCCCATGCGGCTAGGAATAGAATGAGGCGCATGCGACTCAGATAGAAATAGATGCCATGCGGCTCACAGGGGAGGGGGTTCTCATGTAGTTAGAACGGACCCGGGTTCATGCGGCCCAAGAGTTCGGGTTAAATGTGGAGCAGGCGCGCGGCTCATGCGGCTAGAAAGAAGCCCGAGACGCATGCGGATCAGGGTCGCTGGATTCCATGCGGCCAGGAATGGCTCGGCCTCATGCGGCGGGCGGAGAAGTAGGTACATGCGGTTAGCTGACCAGCCAGGTATATGCGGTCGGGTCAAGCGGGGTCTTATGCGGCTAGCAAGGTTCGGCCCTTATGCGGTTCGGGGAATTCGTATTCATGCGGCTAAATATGGCGGGCACACATGCGGCTGCATAGGCAAGGGGACGCATGCGGCTAAATGGTTCAGGATCTCATGCGGCTCAATTATGCATGCGGCTGGGAGAACACTTGCCGCATGAAATATTCATGCGGTCAAGTCAAGTACTGTTCTTCTTCTCCAAATTTCCGAGAAGAAGAACACCATGAACCCATGCTTCCAAGCTCCATAGAACCTTCATCCAGAGTCCAAATTCGAACTTCCATAGGTCAAAATGGGGCAGAACAAAATTTTCTACAACATGGAACCATCAAAACTTAGAAATAACAAGATTAAGTAGATCAAAATCCAAAAAATCCGAAAATGAGATAAACTTAGATCTATAAGAATCTGGCCATGGAAAGTAAAAATGCCAAGTACTAAAGTATGTTAGAATGTTGTAAAGGAGAGAATGGAACAATAAAATTAGAGTTCCTCCATGAAGCAAGTTGCACTTGCCTAGACCTCTCTCTCTCTCTCTCTCTGGTAGGTGGAGAAGTAATGGTGGGAAAGAAGAAAGTTAATATGGAGAGAGAAATGTGTGGTGGAATATTTAATGAAGAGGATGGTGGTAGGTGGGAGTGGTTTGGTTCACATAAAATCAAGCAAAACCGAACCAAGCCAACAAATCGAACCAAACCAAGATAAATCCATCAATGAAATGCCAAAATAAATCAAGCAGGGAAACATACAAATACGAGTCTAAATACGTATACGTATACCGAGATACGTAATATGAACAACGGGCATTACAACTCTACCCACCTTAAAAGAATTCCGTCCTCAAAATTTAATCAAGTGGCTAGAGATGCAAGGACAAGCTATATTAAGCAATCAATCAAACAATCAATCATGCAAGCAAGAAATTTAAAGGCATGAGAAAGAGGAAAAACATCCTGCTAGGAACCTCTCTGCCAGTTCTGAATCTGAGCTTAGACCATGGCGTACTGCTGGGTCTCTGCTGCTGGAAGACTTGGGCCTAAGGCGGCAATGGCCTCGAAGGCTGGTACTGATGTTGCTGCTGCACTGGTGCTGGTGCTGGTCCCCTTACCGAGGGACTAGTCTGGGCCGATGATGAACTAGCCCTATTCGGACAGGACCCTATCTTGTGGTCCGGTGCTCCACAAGCCAAGCATAATCCCTGTGCTCTGGGACACTCCGAAACAACGTGTCCTGTCTTCCCACAATGAGTGCAGTCCATTGTGAAAGACTGCTTCTGCTTCTGCTGCTGAGGGGACGTGACCGACGTCACTGAGGCCGCCTGCCTCGGAGTTCCAATTGTCAAAGCCCTAGCTATCGGGGCTGGTGCTGACGATTGATTCATCTGGCCGTGAGATCGCTTTCGACCTCCGGTCCTGTCCACTATCCTCTGGGCGGTATACTCATGCCTCCTAGCTGCTCTCAATATCGCATCAAAAGTCTGATGCTCAAACTGCTCCACTGCCAATAAAATCTCGAGATGGAGCTCCTGCTGGAATCACTGGGCTCTATCATACTCGGTCGCCACCAAGATGGGAGCAAACCGATTGAGCCTGGAAAATTCGGCCGCATATCCGTCGACCGTCCTGCCCATCTGCTTCAGATTGGTAAACTTGGTCTGTAGATCGTACCGAGCTATAGCATCGAAATACTTGGTCTGGAATCTCTCACGAAATGCTGTCCAAGAAATAGGTGTCACTAATCCCACGGCCTGCGCCGCCCACCAGCTGCGGGCAAGATCTAGTAACTGTAGGCGCACTACGGCCACCTTCTCATCTTCCGGAGTCCTGGCTGCTTCTAGAATCACTTATGTATCCTGGAGCCAAGCATCTGCGGTGATAGCATTTTCGCTGCCATCGAAGAAGGGAGGGTTCAGGCACTTAAAACTGTTCGCTGCATTGTTCCTATGACGACCGCCTCTGCTCAGAGCATCTTCCACTGCCTGGTGTAAGGCATCTCCTCTACGATCCTGGGAAGCTAATGAGGTCCCGATGAGACCCACCAATGTGCCATCATCGGGCTCTGTAGGCTGAACTGGCTGAACCGGTGGCTCTGGACCCTCAGTAGGCATAACTCTGGAAGCTACTCCTGAATGCTGGGCTTGATCTCCTGGTTGCTGCTGGTCCACGGGAGGCGCTCCACCTTGCTGATCGGTAGGACCAGGAATAATGCCGCTGAAGAAGATGACATGGGAACAATAAGGAAGGACTAGGACAGATCAACGATTACAAGCATGTGATCAGGACAAGGATTTCAGGGATTCAGAGAATACGAACAGAGATCAAGGACGAGTACTGATTGAGACATCTATCTGATAAACCCTCACATATCTTGATTTACAATACCTGCATGGGCCACCACTTAAACCATGTCACGCCCCAGAACCAGAACACTGGAGAGCGAGGGCAGACATAGCCAGCTACGTATAATGAAATGGAATCCACTCTACTATACGGTCACAACTGTCTAGATATATGAGGGTTTATCTACAAGCCAACAGTCTCTTAAGGTCATGAACACACCTAGTGTCTCAATCACAAGAAGCAAATAAATGTTACAAGATGTAAGATCACCAAATATATAATAGTAAGGCATCCCAAATATTACATATTCAGCTGATCATGAAGCTAGTCGTTACGAAATGTGAGGACTAGCAAGAGTTTAGTCATACATGATCAACCCTAGGTTGCCAATCATGTTACAGCCCGTAGGCAGACAGTAAGTAAAATGTACACGAGCTAACACTTGTTCATCGGCTAAACGCCTCAAAGAATAATTTTACAATAAAGTGGGAGAGCCAAAATAAACCCACTCGTTGCCAGGATTCCTTCTAGTGGTCACCATCTGGCTAAAAAACCGGTAGATCCTCTAGAGTTGCTCCGGTATCTGGCCATACAAAACCAGCTGGATCAGATCCCAGAAAAAGCAAGTGCCACAATGGAGGCTTCACTAAGAACTAAAACTAGCAATTAGCACAAGAATATAATTATTAAAGTAGTAACAAAAGAGCTTAATATTAAAAGAATAACAATAGTCATAATAGAGTACGAGGGAACCATTCAAATAGCTAGGTCACAACACTTAAACCAAACAAGGACCGGGGTTGTAACCCTTCGTCTGAACAGAACTCCGTCTCTAAATCTAGTTGGTAAGGTAAAACGTATCAAGCATGACAGGTGATATACGATAAGATAACCATGGGACTATTTAGATAACCAGGTTACAACCCGTAAACCAAACAAGGACCGGGGTTGTAACCCTTCGTCTGAACAGAACTTGGTTTCTTCCACCATTTATCGGCAAGATAATTAAATAAGAAATCAGGACATGTAACAATCTCGTACAGGATCAAGGCAAGACTAGACTGATTATTCCCTATTCAACAATCACGGCCAAGCAATAAGTACGGCTTGATACTTTAACTAACTAGGATTATCACATGCCTAGTTATTAGCAAGATGCAATAAGATTATTCCACAGTCACAAACTCTGCAGACCATCCAGGTTACCCAGGTCAAAATTTAGGGGTTGAATTCAGGTGGGTAGATCGTCCAGGAAATGCATGTACCTTTAAGTAACTTGAAGGGTGCAACACATGACAGTGTGCTGGAAATGTGTCCTACTCGACGGCAGGTTACAGATCCCAAGCGCGCCCAGGTAACGGAATTGCCTGTAGCTGGGAGATCTCTTTATGACTAATGTATTAATCTAGTTATTAGCCTTAGTCCATTTCAGTAGGTACTCCTGACCGTGGTACTCAGGAGTCCCATCCTAGACATGATGCAAGACAGGACTGGATTATTTGTACAAGCACAATCACCCATGGTATCCAGGTTATTTATACAGGTCATGTCATTTCAGGTAGCCGTCGCAACAGCTTATCAAGATATATTATGTCAAGTTTACTGGTCAGGAGTACGCCACGACGGGCCACTATCAGGTCATGTTACTTGTCAAGAGTGTACCACTACGGGTCACTGTCGTGTTCAGGGTACATGTGCAGGGCATCATAGTGCAAGCATTCAATCAGGAGACCCAAGTTATGTTGAGGTTACAAGTCATGAATTATTAGTAAAGATCAAATAATAATAATAACTTAATCATAAATTACGAGTCTATGGAGAAGCCATGCGGCTCAGGCATATGCAGCCAAGGAAGGAGTCCATGCAGGAGCAGCTCATGCGGCTGAGGGCGGGAACAGCCCATGCGGCTAGGAATAGAAGGAGGCGCATGCGACTCAGTTAGAAATAGATGCCATACGGCTCGCGGGGGAGGGGGTTCTCATGCGGTTAGAACGGACCCGGGTTCATGCGGCCCAAGAGTTCGGGTTCAATGTGGAGCAGGCGCGCGGCTCATGCGGCTAGAAGGAAGCCCGAGACGCATGCGAATCAGGGTCGCTGGATTCCATGCGGCCAGGAATGGCTCGGCCTCATACGGCGGGCGGAGAAGTAGGTACATGCGGTTAGCTGACCAGCCAGGTATATGCGGTCGGGTCAAACGGGGTCTTATGCGGCTAGCAGGGTTCGACCCTTATGCGGTTCGGGGAATTCGTATTCATGCGGCTAAATATGGCGGGCACACATGCGGCTGCACAGGCAAGGGGACGCATGCGGCTAGATGGTTCAGGATCTCATGCGGCTCAATTATGCATGCGGCTGGAAGAATACTTGCCACATGAAATGTTCATGCGGTCAAGTCAAGTATTGTTCTTCTTCTCCAAATTTTTGAGAAGAAGAACACTATGAACCCATGCTTCCAAACTCCATAGAACCTTCATCCAGAGTCCAAATTCGAACTTCCATAGGTCAAAATGGGGCAGAACGAAATTCTCTAAAACATGGAACCATCAAAACTTAGAAATAACAAGATTAAGTAGATCAAAACCTAAGAAATCCAAAAATGAGATAAACTTAGATCTACAAGAATCTGGCCATGGAAAGTAAAATTACCAAGTACTAAAGTATGTTAGAATGCTGTAAAGGAGAGAATGGAACAATAAAATTAGAGTTCCTTCATGAAGCAAGTTGCACTTGCCTAGACCTCTCTCTCTCTCTCTCTCTCTCTCTGTGGTAGGTGGAGAAGTAATGGTGGGGAAGAAGAAAGTTAATATAGAGAGAGAAATGTGTGGTGGGATATTTAATGAAGAGGATGGTGGTAGGTAGGAGTGGTTTGGTTCACATAAAATCAAGCAAATTCGAACCAAGCCAACAAACCGAACCGAACCAAGATAAATCCATCAATGAAATGCCAAAATAAATCAAGCAGAAAAATATACAAATACGAGTCTAAATATGTATACGTATACCGAGATATGTAATACGAACCACGGGCATTACATATGCACATAATTTCAGATGTACAGGTGTACAGAGATCTAGTGCAGCAATGGGTATAGCATGTATGTGTGTGTAATGAGAGTTCACATGTAATATTAGGATAAGGTGTATAGATAAATGTGTAGGTAAAGGAAATGGGCATATTAGATTTGGGGATTTGTTAGGATAGGCTATGGATGTAGGTAAATATTAGATGACACATAAGCATAGGTAAGGGTATTACACTACAAAAATTTGTCAGATTAGCGACGTTCCAAAACTTCGCTAAACTCGGCCAAAACGTCACTAAACTAAATTAGCGACATTTTTAGCGACGTTTAATAAACGACGGAAAAAAGCATGTCGCTAATCGAGAAAACGTCGCAAAACGTCGCTAGGGCGACGTTTATAACGTCGCTAATTTGCGACGTTTTCAAGTGGTCGCCGATTAATGACACATTAGCGACGTTCTTGCGACGATGTGGTGGCATCAGATTGTTTGCCACGTCAACAATTTAGCGACGTTTTTAGCGACCTTTATATTCGTCGCTAACTGTTAGCGACGAATATAAACGTCGCTAAAAACGTCGCTAAATTGAAAAAAAAATTAAAAAAATTAAAAAAAAAGAATCCAGAATACAAATGTACAATCCAAAATACAGAATCTAATCCCTGGGTTCGCTGACCCCTTCGGTGGAACACTTAACACCGGTCCGCACAATACAATCCAGAATAGACCAAAAATAATTGGTCGTCTCCTCAAGCCTCTCGGAACATCACAATATGCATCACACATCACACAAACAAATATACATCATAATATGCATCACACAGCAAGCTATACCAATATACTTCACACACAAGAAAACAAATATCCATCACAATATCCAAAAGGAGATATATCCATCAAAACAAATATCCATCACAATATCCAGATGAAATATATCCATCAAAATAAATCTAGTCAATATATGTATCTACTGTCGTCTATGCTGGGGCAGATAGAACTCCCTCAGCCAGCACGCATAAGTAGGATCTGCGGCAGCCAGATCAATTTCCGGAGGAGATGGATGACTGGAACTCCCGGTGGAACTGTCCTGTGGTGCCACCTCCTCCTTCACAGCTCCCTCGGCTTTAGGAATTACTTCTGGAGCAGCTCTCTCGGTGGAACTGCCCTCTGGAGCTGAAGCCACCTCCTCTTTCACATTCATCTGTGCCTCCCTCAAGCGAGATCCTTGGGTCTTAGGTGCCATCTGTGAGAACGGGTGCCATCTCGTTTGAGTACATTTTCGAAAGCAGATAAAATACAAAAAATTTAATTTTTTGCCAAATATGAGAACGGATGGCTCAGAACACAACCCAAAATTCATTCTAGCATACATTAGTGTGAATCATCTATGTTCTGTACATATGGTATAGTATATGTTCTTATCGTATCTAGTATCTGAAGAATGTAACAGAATCAAGATGAACTCACATAATGTAATACTAAGACATCATCTACTACTATATAAGATATAGTGATAGGTTGTCATATCATCATTGCCGAGGGATAAGGGTCGAAGGACAGTCAACTTTATCTACGGCTATATAGTTTCTGCCTCGCCAGTCGAATGGCTACAGGAACTATATCCTGATCACCATGTCGTACCGTAGATTAATACAAATGGAGCTGGAGCTGGAGCCAAAATACAGAATCTAATATATAAAATACAGAATCCAATCCCTGGGTTCGCCGAAAATACAAAAACAAAGATTGACACACAGTACTAATTCATATGTATTTTAAGTGTGAGAACGGATGGCTCAGAACACAACCCAAAATTCATTCTAGTATACATTAGTGTGAATCATCTATGTTCTGTACATATGGTGTAGTATATGTTCTTATCGAATCTAGTATCTAGTATCTGAAGAATGTAACAGAATCAAGATGAACTCACATAATATAATACTAAAACATCATCTACTACTATATAAGATATAGTGATAGGTTGTCGTATCATCATTGTCGAGGGATGAGGGTCAGAGGACAGTCAACTTCATCTACGGCTACATAGTTACATGAGCTAGTCGTCGCGAAACATCGCTATTATGTCGCTAATATCGACTAATTTAGCGACGTTAGTATGAACGTCGCTAAATTCTAATTATATTCCCCCCACCAATTCATTTTCCCCTATTTTACTCTCTCACTCTCTCTCGTCCCCCCCTCCGGCGCTCTCACTCTCTTCGGCGCTCTCACAGTACTAATTCATATCTGTTTTAAGTGTGAGAACGGATGGCTTAGAACACAACCCAAAATTTATTCTAGCATACATTAGTGTGGATTATTATGTTCTGTACATATGGTGTAGTATATGTTCTTATCGAATCTAGTATCTGAAGGATATAACAGAATCAAGATGAACCCACATAATGTAATACTAAGACATCATCTACTATAATAACAGAATCAAGATAGGTTGTCGTATCATCATTGCCAAGGGAGGAAGGTTAATTGGAGGAAGTTACTGCAGAAAGTGAAGACCGACATGAACTGACGCACGAAAATGAGAAGCTCTAAGCTGGAACAAGAAAAGTTGTGCTTTGGAAAGAACTCTTGTAAACTCTTTGTTCATAAAGCAAGCTATAATTAAATAATACAGAACAAGTATCGAGTTCGTAACTCAAGTATAGAGATTACAAGAGTTATAAACTCGATACTTATTCTGTATTCATTATACCTTGCTTTGTAAACAAAGAGCTTACAAGAGTAGAACATCCAAAACACAACTTTACTTGTTACATCTTTGATCTCCTCCTTTTCGTGCGTCAGTTCATGTCAGTCTCCACTTTCTGCAGTAACGACCACAAGTTTTATGTTCTCCAACGATATATTTCACATGCTTAATTGCCAAGTATGGGGACGAATGACTCAGAATACAACCCAAAATTCATTCTAGCATACATTAGTGTGAATCATCTATGTTCTGTACATATGGTGTACTATATGTTCTTATCGTATCTAGTTACTGAAGAATGTAACAGAATCAAGATGAACTCACATAATGTAATACTAAGACATCATCTACTACTATATAAGATATATTGATAGATTGTCATATCATCATTGCCGAGGGATGATGGTCGAAGGACAATCAACTTTATCTACGGCTACATAGTTTCTGCCTCGCTAGTCGAATGGCTATAGGGACTATGTCCTGATCACCATATCGTAGTCCAATACAATCCAGAGATTGACACAGTACTAATTCATATATGTAGTCCAATAAAATAGTCTAATACAAAAACAACCCAATACAAATAGTCCAATACAAATAAGTACTAATAGCTAATGAGAACCACGCAGCTCACGCAAACGCTCAGTGATACGATCACGTAACCACCTCGAATAAGTGGGATCGATGGCGGCAGGAGAGATGTAGTCCATTGCAAGTGCTGGATGAATAGAACTCCTGGTCTCACTAGCTACCGGTGCTAGATGAATAGAACTCCCGGTCTCACTAGCTACCGGTGCCACTTCCTCCATAACAGTAGGAGGAGCCACCTCAACATTCACTGTTTTCCTCAAACGACGTACCGCTTCTCGGGTCATGGGTGCCATCTGGTAAGATCGACATTCACAAATAATATAATTATAACATAAGCAAGTTAACTAAAGGAACCATCATCTTGTTTGAGTACATTTTTGAAAGCAGATAAAATACAGAAAATTCAATTTTTTGCCAAGTGTGAGAAAGAATGGCTCAGAACACAACCCAAAATTTATTCTAGCATACATTAGTGTGAATCATCTATGTTCTGTATATATGGTGTAGTACATGTTCATATCGTATCTAGTATCTGAAGAATGTAACAGAATCAAGATGAACTCACATAATGTAATACTAAGACATCATCTACTACTGTATAAGATATAGTGATAGGTTGTCATATTATCATTGCCGAAGGATGAGGGTCGGAGGACAGTCAACTTTATCTACGGCTACATAGTTTCTGCCTCGTCAGTCGAATGGCTATAGGGACTATGTCCTGATCATCATGTCGTACCATAGTTTCTGCCTCGCCAGTCGAATGGCTGCAGGGACTATATGTCCCGATCACCATGTTACCAATTAACTAACCAACAAAACTACTTGTTACAAATATCGGCACTATCGGTGCATTCGAATCGGAGTATCACATTTTTTGGTGTCGAAAAATAAATAATTATTACTAAATTATCAGATTTTTCGACACTATCGGTGTCCCTGACCAAGCCCCCCTACACCACCCCGAACCCTAACCCTCCCCTCTACCCTGCTCCCCTCCCCCACCCCCCCACCCTCCGCTCCCCTCCCCCCCCACCCACACATACCCACCCCTAACCCGAACCATAACCCTCCCCTCTCTCCTGCTCCCCTCCCCCAGCCGCCCCAACCCCCTGCTCCCCTCCCCCAGCCGCCCCCACCCCTCGCTCCCCTTTCCCAGCCGCTCCCTTCCCCCACCCGCCCCCACCCCCCTGCTCCTCTCCCCTAGCCGCCCCCACCCTCACTGCTCCCCTCCCCCAGCCGCCCCCACCACCCTGCTCCCCTCCCCCTGCTGCCCCCACTCCCCCTCCCCCGCTCTCCTCCCCCCCACCCACACATACCCACCCCTAACCCGAAGCCTAACCCTAGCTCCCCTCCCTCAGCCGCCCTCGTCCCCCCTGCCCCACCCCCCCAGCCACCCCCCACTTACCCCCTAACCACCCGTATCCCTTCCGTCCCTCCCCCCGAGCCACCCGTACCCCCCAACCACCAACAACCAAAACAGTCGGAGAGAAAGAGAGAGAGGGAGGGGGAGAGTCACGTACTGGAGAGGGAGGAGAGTCGCTGGAGAGAGTGAGAGTCGCCGGAGAGGGAGGAGAGTCGCCGGAGAGAGTGAGAGCGCCAGAGAGAGTGAGAGCGCCGGAGGGGGGAGGAGAGAGAGTGAGAGAGTAAAATGGAGGGAAATGAATCGTTTGGGGGAATATAATTAGAATTTAGCGACGCTAATACTATCGTCACTAAATTAGTCGCTATTAGCGACGTCAGAGCGACGTTTCGCGACGACTAGCTCATGTAATTAATATACGTCGTTGTTACGTCGCTTATTTCGTCGCTAGTAGCGACTATTAGCGACGTTTCAATAAAACGTCGCTAATGAACACAATTTAGTGACGTTAATCGAACGTCACTAAATTTATGTCACCAATTGAGCAGATTTTAGTAGTGTTACCTATATGGCATGAGTAGGCCCTTAGGTTACCTATGAGGGTAATGTCTCAGGAACACATAGGTAATGGAAAATTTCCTAAGGGTTTTACCTATAGTGACTAGGTAATGAGATAGGTATTTGGTTTACCTATATAGATATGGTAATTGAGTATAGATGTGTAGTTTCACCCCTATGTAGAGGCATAGGTAATAGGTAAGGGAAATGGGGTTACCTATGTATTATGATAGTGTATAGGTAATTGGGGTAAATAGATTAGGGTATTACCTTGTATAGCCTATGTTTATACAATATAGGTTGATACCTAGGGTATTGACCTAGTATAGGCTAGAATAACTTAGTATGGAAATGTATGGTCCTATATGACCCCATTGACCTAGTTTGTTCTAGAAATGACTTGAAGACCTAGTATTGAGCTAGTATAACATGTTTATGACTCCAAAACGCCAATTGACATTGATATTTTATATTTAGGTCTTCAAGACACCGTATCAGATATCTTGACATTTCATATCGGATCTCAGACGAGTACATTCTCTGATAATTTTTTGTTCATGATTTCTCCTATGTTTTTTGTATTTAGTGTAGATATTCTTGATTTCTTGATACATTGGTCACACAGATTAGTAATTTATGGATCCCGTTATGAGATGTTATTCCTTGTATATCTTTGTGTACGTTGTGCAAGCATTGTTGTTACTCTTGTGCATTGTATGGACACCGATTCCTATGAGGGGCTCACGACCTTCTCAGAGAATCTCGTGTCGTAATGTACCATGATTGGATCTATTATACCAGTCGGGGGCGGTGAGTAAGTATAGATAACTGACCATACCCTCCTTGTGCATGTCTTGTTCCTTGTGAGTGTTGATCATACAACGCAAGTATGATTAACCAGGCCATAAATTCTTGGGCAAGTTCCCAAACCGGTCACATGTTGAAACTGGTGCTCGCTCACATAGATAGTATGATGATTGATTCTTGTACATGATATATCCTGTTCACTTGCTCTTGTACTTACTTACATTTTAGTCATGTTTTGTTACATTCATGTACATATTACTTTATCTTGTATATTATCTCTAATTACTGTTACAGTCTTTATCATTTACTGGAACAGTTATTAGAGCTGTACTTCGTTCTCAGACGATACAGATGATGGTTGTCCTACCTACTATGACCCACAAGATGTAGTAGGCATAGATCATGAGACACTGATCCAGGAGGGTGTAGCTCCAGTCGAGGAGGCTTTATTAGCGACTCAGTTAGACTAGATTTGTACTGGATTTGTCTCTAGCTTAACTCTTGGCATGTTATTATTAATTTGAGACTGATGTTATTTGAGACATATGACTCTTAGACTCTGGGCTTGTATTATGTTATGTTAGACTTCTGGATTTTTTTATGTCATTATCTTATTCGTTCCAATTATCTTTCTTATAGTCATTGTGATTGAGTTTGAATATTATCATTTATTGTCCTCCGTTTGGATATGATTATCTTGACATGTTAAGATATACATTGTCAGTTAGTATAGTAGACCTAGACAGCGTTCTACCGCCGATACTGCGGCGTAGGGTGGACGTCGTCTCGCGCTCATGCCCTTACATAGGGTGCGGGTCGTGACACATTTTTAGTGGATTGAGCTATGATTTTACGTCAACGGTAGAGTTACTTCCTTTGGTAGTGGAATCTGAACCGACTATAGAAACAATAATTTTATATATATATATATATATATATATATATATATATATATATATATATAACCCAAACACCAAAAATATTATTTTTATTTTTTTTGTGTTAACACTTTCTTTTTAAAAATAAAATTGTTTAAAAATAAAATTATTATTTATTCACTAATTTAAACTTCTATACAAACCTAAAATCATAATAACTCTCTTTCTAAAAATTACAGACACACAATGTGTGTGCCCTAACCTTTAGTATTAAAAAATAATAACACTCTTTCTGGGAATTACATGCACATTCAAATGATAACACTTTCTGGGAATTACATACACAATATGTGCCCCGCCCTTTAGTATTACACAAATCAATTGAATAAAGTTTTTAACAATATGCTAGAAGAACAAGACGAGATCATTATTGTTGCAATTTGTTGGCCTCAACAAAAAATTACTCCAATATCAAACAAATATAGCAAGTATATAATCATGAAAATAGACAACATCCAGAGCAAAGATCAAACATAATTAGCACTACGGCCTCAAACTGCTTCACCTTCAAACACGAGCAGATCTGCTTTCCTCCTCAAAATGGATATTCCAATTTTGTTCTCCATTGCATTACTTTTGGTGTCCATAATTATTTCGTTCTTTAAATAAAGGGTAAAGTGCATTTAAACCCTCCTTAGAGTTGCCTCGTTCGCAAAATAAGACCTTTTAGAAAACTTATGCAGTTTGCACCCCCCGCAAACCCGGTTTTGAGCAGAATACCCCTTTCCGTCAAAATAACGTCAGAAGTAGCCGTTAGCACCCAAATTTAGGAGAGAGAAATTATTCTACTCCCCAAAATACCCCTTCATTTGACCGTTGGGGACAGCAGCTTATTCCATTCCTTCTCTATATATAGGATAGTGGAAACTTGTTTGAAACATTACACTTAAAACACACACTTTCTATTTTCTATATATTAATCCGGTAGGCTGTAGGAAAAATAACGTTTTTTTTTATTCCTTTTTATTTTACTTATTTGCTATAAATTTTTTCTTACCTACAGATCTCCAATCCAACTGCAAATTATGGCCAGTAGCTCTCAATCTTCATTCTCAAGACGTCCAAATAGGAATTACGGAAGAACAATTTGTTGCTATTGTAGATTAATTAGTCCACTGAAGACTTTATGGACACCAACCAATCCTGGAAGAAGATTTTACGGGTGTGCAAATTTTCCAACAAATTCTTGTGGTTTTCTACTATGGGAGGATGAGAAACTTTCAGAACACTATCAAATTCTAATGTGGAATTTAATGAAAGAAGTAAAGGAGCATCGAGACCAAGGTTTACAGCCTATTCCAAGAGGATCGACAGAGGCGGTGGCAGCAACTGAACCCAGACCATGCTTCAACATACATATGTTGCAATTTATTTTAGGATTTTTGACATATTTAGTACTATTTAAGTTATTCATTTAAGAAATACGGATGTGATGAAGATCATATTTGATATGTTTTGTATCAAGATTTACAATTAAAGTTTCCAATCCAAGCAACATTTGAAAATTGCCAATGTAAACTGCAGTGAGCTGCAAATGTAAACTGCCAATGAGCAATAATGAATTGCAAATGAACTGCAACATTTGGAAATCAAAATCATGTTTGACATGTTTCCAACCCAGATCATATTTGACATGTTTTGTATCAAGATTTACAATTACCCAGATCATATGTTCATCAACACATAAAAATGAACTGCAACATTTTGAACTGCAACATTTGGAAATCAAATGTTCATCAACACATAAAAATGAATTGCCAATGAGCTGCAAATGAACTGCCATCAAAATCAAGTTGCCAATGGAACACATAAACTGGCAATATTCACCAATGAGCTGCAAATGAACTGCAAATGAACTGGCAATATTCAAAATCAAGTTGCCAATGGAACACATAAACTGCCATCAAAATCAAGTTGCCAATGGAACACATAAACTGGCAATATTCAAAATCAAGTTGCCAATGAGCTGCAAATGAACTGTAAATGAACTGGCAATATTCACCAATGTTCATTCAACATATAAACTGGCAATATTCACCAATGTAACTGCAACAATATAAACTGGCAATGTTCATCCATTCATTTCACAATATAAACTTTCTTCAACAATATAAACTTTCTTCATCCAGCACAATATAAACTTTCTTCAACAACATTTCATCCATTTGTACAAGAACATGTGAGACAACTACTTAAACACATTATATCCATTCATTTCATTCATTTCTTAAGAGTTCAAAAGCTGCACATCCAAAATAGTGCCTCCTACAGCAACATTCAGCATGCTTGTATACTGCAGGGAAAAAGAAAGAATAGTTAGGGAAGGTGCTAAAATGAATGAGTGTTATGAACATGTGTAGCATGACAAACCTTGGTAGGGACAGCAGCAAGACCAAAATAATAGTGCCTCGTACAGCAACATTCAGCATGACAAAATGATAAACTTGGTAGGGACAGTGGCTCATATGAGTTAGTGAGTAAAGGATAACAGGTCACCAAAATGATAAAGACCCCACAGCAACATTTAGCATGACAAAATGAGGTAGGGACAACATCATGCTCTCCACAGACAGAGCACCCCACTTAAACAGGTAGGAACAACATCATGCTCCCCACATACAGAGCCCCAAAATGATAAAGACCCCACAAACAGAGCATAAAGGGTCCCAATTAATCATTGCCACATATATCCATATACTCACATAACTCAAATTCATCATTGCCACATTTCAAATAGGGTCACCAAAATGATAAGGACCCTGTCCTTGTCTACAACCTATGAGAGACAAATGTATAGACAAACAAAAATTAAAAATGGGTAACAAATTTAAAATGATTAAAATGCAAATACATACCTTTGGGAGCTAACACTCTCCCCCCTTGCAACACTTTCAGAATTATGGTCCACATTTCCTTGAACATGTGGTGTTGGATTACCAACACACGCTTGTAGAGATGACCTTGGTAGCTTAGGCCTACCTGGTTTGCCTTTTGGCACTCTCTCCTTCTCCTTGAAAGGATTTGGGCATGCTCTTGAGTTGTGTCCTAACTGCTTGCAATTGCCACAGGTGACAGTGGCTCTAGTCATGACATTTCCACTCTCCTTCTTAGCCATTCTTTCATCATCTTGTTTCTTTCTCTTCTTTTGCCTTCTCCCAGTTTGGACATGGATCACAGGGGGTATCATGGGTACAACATTTTTAAGTTGTCTTAGATTCCTCATTGAAAGAGGGTTGATTATCTCTGCATAAGCCTTCAAGTAAGTAGACTTGTGATAGCACTTGTCTACATAGTCATCAATAGAGTGCCTCTTCTTCTTGATACATGCAGCTGCATGGTCACATGGAATACCTGTGAGTTGCCAAACTCTACAGCTGCAGCTCTTTGCTTCCAAGTCCACTGCCTCATTAAGTCCTCTATGGCTCACTTCAAATTTATTGAACCCAGAAGTAATAACCATACATTTTTTTGCACCCTCTTTGGCTTCTTCAAGTTTTTTCATTACTTTAGGAACAATGACCCCATCATGAGCTCCCATTCCCTCTCTTCTCATGGAACCTTACCATGAGCAATCTTCTTATAGTTTCTAGAAGACAGATAATGGGCTTGTCCCTTGCTTTCAATATGTGCTTATTCCATGACTCACACATATTATTGCTTGACAGCTCACACTTAGAATTTGTTGAGAACCCATGCTTTGACCACTGGCCTGTAGGAAGTTTATCTAACCATTCATAGGCCTCCTTACTTACTTTCATGATCTTATTCATTGCTTTCTCAAAATCAATTAAAGTGTATGCCTCTGAAGCTTCCCACAAAAGATACTTCAACTTGGACCCTGGATGTTTCTTCTTGAAATTGTCATATATGTGCCTAACACAAAATCTATGCTCTGCATTAGGAAGAAGATTGTGAAAAATATCCAGTAGGCCTTTTTGTCTATCAGAAATCCAAGTGATTGCATTTCCATCCATGCCAAGTGCATCCCATAGTTGATCCATGAACCAGTTCCAAGTTTCCTTATTTTCTATCTCCACAACAGCCCAAGCAATAGGGAAAAAACTGTTGTTAGCATCTCTTCCCACTGCACTAAGAAGTTGCCCTTTGTACTCAGTCTTCAGAAAACACCCATCCAGACCAATGAATGGTCTACAACCTTCCTTAAAACCCTTCATCACAGCCTTCAAAGTGTAGAACACCCTCACAAATCTGGTAGACTTTCCATCTGCCTTTAATTCTCCTTTGACCCTAACAACACTCCCAGGATTGGTAGACATCACCAGCATTGCATACTCCCTAATGTAAGCATATTGGTTGTCACGCCCCGCTCCCGCAGGAGCGATCGTCCTCGCTAAGGCGTGATGCCGCACGGGCCTAGGTTGCGCCCGTGCAAGGCCAAGTCCAGAAACGGCCGATTTGATGCTAGGCCACAGAGTCGCACAGAGTGTCCCCATTTGCAGCGGAAAGTAAATGAACACACAAGTTGAATACGAAATCAAACTCTTTATTGATATTCAAGAAGTTACAAGCGGCGCTAGGCCGATATTACAAGTCTTTCAAGCTCTCTCTCTCTCTGAAACATAAAAGGCGTGCCAAGTGGCTTATAAGATGGTATGATTCATGGCGATGTTCCGATACATTATGTCCCGTATATGGTGCTCCAGCTCCTTGCAATGCTCCAAGGCCCAGAGATAGCCCCGCGCCTTAGCACGTTCGATGGAAGCTCCGCACCCACCGGCGTCTCCTGCATCCTGCATGCAGACTGTGGGGTTATCAGTACATTATTATGCACTGATGGGGAGGCTAGCTCGCCCACAATGCTATCATTACCGAACACGTTCCATTTACTTTTGTGCATCTCTATCATTCATTGTCTTTCTAATCTTGCCTTAGGATCAATTTCATGGCATATTGCATAACCTATCTCGTGTTGCAGAATTCATGTGTCGCATAGAAAATATATGTACGACTTACCCATACTTACCGTCCGGCCTTCCCTGTCCAAGTAAACCAAGTTAGACAACAATTCATGTAATAACATAATGTGGTACTTAGAAAACATTCAATATCGAGTGCGTGTCCCTGCCTCGGGTCCTAGCGCATCGTAGGCGTATTCTTTAACTCATTGTACAAGTATTCTTGATCATGTGGTGTGTTACATTCAAGCCTGTTCAGGAGGTACTTGGTTCATTTAACTTAGACTACTTTGATTTCAATGCAAAGACTTGCACGTGGATTGCCACCAGCAAAGCCCTCTTATTCTATATGCACCGGTCGCTGGCATGACAAGCCATTTGGACATTTCTCCTTGGTATTTCTCAACTTAGCATACGGTGATGGCTGGTACACCCCGTTAAGTCTCTTGAAATACCCTGCACTTATGTCTCCCGGTGCCCAAGCTCGTACCCAGGCAGCCCGTAAGCCCCGACTTTTGATTCCGCCTAGGCCGGCCACGGTATACACCACCACACAATACTCGTGCCGCAGAATCATTGCACGGACACAGCATTCGCCACCCCTCGCTCGTGCCGTTTGTCCACGACCATTTCGTATTATCTTATCTTTTTACTTAACGGCTATCTCCGCCGTAGGCTAACCCTTAGCCATAATGCATTATCGACCAGGTTGGCGTCCGTGCAGCGCGGGTAGCAAGCCCCGATGCACGTGCCCGTCACACCTGTCGCTAACCATTCTTTCTTTTCTTATCTTTTTCTTCATTCTTTCTTTCTTTCTTTCTTTCTTTCACTTGTTCATTCATTTATCGATTCATTCACGTATTCATTCATTCATTGATTGATTCGTTGATTTATTCATTCAAGCATTACGCAACTCCTCGTGCGGGAGTTGCCTTGGCGACCCATCGGTCCCATAGCCTTTCAGTGTCGCTATACTCTACTCGGAACAACTATATTGATAGCCTTCCCGTTCATTGTTGTAAACCATTCATTATTTCATTGTTGAACGCGTAAGGAGCAATAAACGTAGGCTTGTGCCGTAGCACGAGCATGGAGCGCGGGCGAGAGTTCTCGTACTTTTCTATGTTCCTTTCCATATTCTATACAAGCATACAAGTTGGGATTATTCCCTTAGCTAGGTGCGTTGAGTCATTTATTAGCATGCAAGAGGTTATCGCCTAGCAATTCTCGTGATAGTGTCCGTATTGTTATGTGTCTAGACTAAGCACAGACGGGTTCATCGGAGCCACCCACCTTAGCGATGTTCGCATCGGCCGAACGATACTCCGAGCGCGCCTTTGAAAGTCTAAGTCTGGATTCATCTTGACGGCCAATGTAAGTCTTGCATCGATTCTTCATCAGGTCGATGCCAACTCTTCGGGTCGACGGCTCATTTCAGTCGTTGTACTTGCCGTTTGAATTGGCGTTCCGCTAGGGCGGAGCGGGCTATTACATCATACACCACTCAAAACAAGTCTCGTCCTCGAGACTTCCTGAGTGCAGGTCATCCTACCCTTTTCTTAACTCGTGTCGTCGTATTTTATAGACAATTCTATCGAACGACTCGATCGTTTGATGGCATCGAACCATGCTTGGTACCTTTCCTAGTCCCGTATTGCCTACGTTTGGTCGATTTCATTGAATAACTTTTCATTCGTTTATGAGTTGATGGTACTTATTCAATTCAAGCGTTTCTTCGACTTGGTTGCTATTTCGACGTATCATGGGACTGAAACGGTCGCACGAGGTGCGTTGTATTTTTCCAAACTCGAGAGTCGTAGGCTGAGGCAAACTCACTCATTCCATCATGCGCATCTCAACACCCACTTGCAGCTGCATTCGAGTTCATCATATCGCTGAGTTTGGATCGTGCACGCATTCAAGGCGTCCTCCGAATACGTACATTTCAACCAAGCTTAGCGACTAGCAAAGTCGGACAAGCTACTCGTGATAGTTTCGATTTGCCGATCGTTTTGCTAACTTCGATTTAAAACCGAACTCACGTGTGTATCACATATCGTTTATCTCGGTCCTCGAGATTATTCGATTTGCTTATCAAGCGTTCTTGTCTACAAAATCAATACGATTTTTCTTCTTAGCGGAGCCGACCAAGTCTAGGTAATTCCCATCTGATTCGAGACCAAATATTGCACTATCATCGAGTACATCTTCCGACCAATGATTCAATTCGTTATTCCAACTTTACTTGCGCATCATCCATTCCTATCATTCCCTTCGTTTGGGGCCATTCTCGCCATCGTTCATGCACATTCCCAGTTCCCCGTCCTACTCTAAGTATTGATGCCCAAGTCTATCGTCCGTCCAGACGATACTGTAAGGTCAAACGCACAAGTTCAATCACTCGGCATAGGGTCGTCCGCCTATCCGCTAGGCTATTTCTTTTCGAGGCTAAGTCAATGTCAGGATTGGAATCATAGTTCCCCAACAATAATGCCAACACTGACCCCAATCCTAGGGTCAAACCAAAGTCGGTAGTACATAATTTTCTACCCAAGCTCGCGTCACTCCGATTTCTAAACATCGAGCACGATCACCTATTCGCATCAATGTATTCATTACGCATATTCGAATCCATTCAAATCACCCAATCGACATACCTCATATATCCGTTCTAACCAATTCATGTATTCGATCACGAGGTCATCCAGCTCGACAATACATTACATCCCAATCTCACGCGAGTCCGATCATCCACGGTGGTTCATGAATCACCATGCAACGCTCCCGTGGAATAATCATTCTCATCGGGGCGTAACTCTTGTTTGAGTTTAGACTAACTCATTCTCGATACGCAGATTGGACCTACTCAATCCTCAAGTTTAATCATCACACACACAGATTCATTCTCGAGTTTACCTTCGCATTAAACCACAAATCGAAGCAATCAAATTGCCACGCCATCCAAGTTCAATCATTCCCGCTGTATGAATTACCATATCAGCGCTCATGCGGAGTGATCGTCCTAATCCGGCGTGACGCATGTGCGAGGCTGGAGTTGTGCTCGCATAAGACATGAACGTCAACGTTGTGGTTGTCAACGAAGCAAACCCAAGCATTCTCATTTTCATCCAAGCTAAATTAATTCGACAGTCTGGCCGTCATGCGTTCAACTAGAAAATCCTCGAGCCAAGTCTATCTTTTCCTCGACACATTTTTAACATCCTAAGTATAGCATCCAACGGAACAATGACATTTGCACGATCGTCATTCGCCGAGTCAGAGTACCCCCGAGTTATCGCATATCGATCTTTGATACGCCTCAATACCATCGACGATATGCGTAACCTGACGATCTTCCTTTGCAACCGATTTTGAGTCGTGCGTTGATGCTGTTGTCCGAGTTGGATATTCCACAATTTCATTTAATATTCAAGATCAAGTTCAACTGCTATTCCTCAAGCTAGTTTTAAGATCGTTGTTCAAACTCAAATCACAATTCATCTAATTTAATCCGAAATCGTACGCGCGATCATCTAAGTTTCCTCGACCAAGACCATTCATTTTCATTCATCGTTCCGAATCGTTTTCTAACATGCGTTGCCCATTCACAAGTTGTCCGAATGACATCTCGTTCGGGACATTCAAAGTCACGATCAACTAAGCGTGACGCGTTCTAAGGCTTTGCGCGATCGCATCGCCTCGCCGACGTACTCGTTGTGTTTCGTAATCCTCAATTTTCGCTCGAATGATTTTCCAAGAACATCCATACACCACTCAGATTCGAGCCACTCGACTAGTCATCGACACTCATTTATATTCTTCTCCGAACCTATCACATACACCACTCGGGCTCAAGCCATTCGATTCTAGTCCTCAATCACATTCGCGTCATGCGCTAAGACACCCTTCAGATTCGTTCGACGAATCTCTAGCGTAATCGCTCACGTCGCCTCGACGTACTAAGTTGTTCGCACTAATCCTCAAAATCCAAGCCAATCTTTCGTGCACGCCTAAGCGTTAGTTTGATAGCGTTCCTATCGATATACACTCTAAGTGTATCTCCGTTCCCGACCGAGAGGTACTTGATATCGCTCGCAACTCGATTGCACCAGAAGTCGAGGTACGCGATACTCTGCACAACTTAGCCAAAAAGGCTGCGTGCGTGACCATCCCGTTCGAACTATACTCGGGTCTTGTGTACTCGTTTGCTATCGTCAGCGTAAGCTTATTCAAGCACGCCTCGCGTTTGCTAACTCTTAGCATCGATTCCGTCCAACTCAAGTCCGTTGTGGTTTGGCACAAAGGCCTTCGCCTATCAGTCCCGATCACCCGAGTACTTTTACGAGCTTTCGAAAATATTAGACTTATTGTATGGAACATCCCAAGGCACAACGAGAGAGAGAGCGCACACTTTTTTTTTAACCAACCGAGCTTTCAAAACTGAGAAAATCGAATGAAGTCCAAGGACGTAAAGCCGTGCTCTGATACCAAACTGTCACGCCCCGCTCCCGCAGGAGCGATCGTCCTCGCTAAGGCGTGATGCCGCACGGGCCTAGGTTGCGCCCGTGCAAGGCCAAGTCCAGAAACGACCGATTTGATGCTAGGCCACAGAGTCGCACAGAGTGTCCCCATTTGCAGCGGAAAGTAAACGAATACACAAGTTGAATACGAAATCAAACTCTTTATTGATATTCAAGAAGTTACAAGTGGCGCTAGGCCGATATTACAAGTCTCTCAAGCTCTCTCTCTCTGAAACATAAAAGGCGTGCCAAGTGGCTTACAAGATGGTATGATTCATGGCGATGTTCCGATACATTATGTCCCGTATATGGTGCTCCAGCTCCTTGCAACGCTCCAAGGCCCAGAGATAGCTCCGTGCCTTAGCACGTTCGATGGAAGCTCCGCACCCACCGGCGTCTCCTGCATCCTGCATGCAGACTGTGGGGTTATCAGTACATTGTTATGCACTGGTGGGGAGGCTAGCTCGTCCACAATGCTATCATTACCGAACACGTTCCATTTACTTTTGTGCATCTCTATCATTCATTGTCTTTCTAATCTTGCCTTAGGATCAATTTCATGGCATATTGCATAACCTATCTCGTGTTGCAGAATTCATGTGTCGCATAGAAAATATATGCACGACTTACCCATACTTACCGTCCGGCCTTCCCTGTCCAAGTAAACCAAGTTAGACAATAATTCATGTAATAACATAATGTGGTACTTGGAAAACATTCAATATCGAGTGCGTGTCCCTGCCTCGGGTCCTAGCGCATCGTAGGCGTATTCTTTAACTCATTGTACAAGTATTCTTGATCATGTGGTGTGTTACATTCAAGCCTGTTCAGGAGGTACTTGGTTCATTTAACTTAGACTACTTTGATTTCAATGCAAAGACTTGCACGTGGATTGTCACCAGCAAAGCCCTCTTATTCTATATGCACCGGTCGCTGGCATGACAAGCCATTTGGACATTTCTCCTTAGTATTTCTCAACTTAGCATAGGGTGATGGCTGGTACACCCCGTTAAGTCTCTTGAAATACCCTGCACTTACGTCTCCCGGTGCCCAAGCCCGCACCCAGGCAGCCCGTAAGCCCCGACTTTTGATTCCGCCTAGGCCGGCCACGGTATACACCACCACACAACACCCGTGCCGCAGAATCATTGCACGGACACAGCATTCGCCACCCCTCGCTCGTGCCATTTGTCCACGACCATTTTGTATTATCTTGTCTTTTTACTTAACGGCTATCTCCGCCGTAGGCTAACCCTTAGCCATAATGCATTATCGACCAGGTTGGCGTCCGTACAGCGCGGGTAGCGAGCCCCGATGCACGTGCCCGTCACACCTGTCGCTAACCATTCTTTCTTTTCTTATCTTTTTCTTCATTCTTTCTTTCTTTCTTTCTTTCACTTGTTCATTCGTTTATCGATTCATTCACGTATTCATTCATTCATTGATTGATTCGTTGATTTATTCATTCAAGCATTACGCAACTCCTCGTGCGGGAGTCGCCTTGGCGACCCATCGGTCCCATAGCCTTTCAGTGTCGCTATACTCTACTCGGAACGACTATATTGATAGCCTTCCCGTTCATTGTTGTAAACCATTCATTGTTTCATTGTTGAACGCGTAAGGAGCAATAAACGTAGGCTTGTGCCGTAGCACGAGCATGGAGCGCGGGCGAGAGCTCTCGTACTTTTCCATGTTCCTTTCCATATTCTATACAAGCATACAAGTTGGGATTATTCCCTTAGCTAGGTGCGTTGAGTCATTTATTAGCATGCAAGAGGTTATCGCCTAGCGATTCTCGTGATAGTGTCCGTATTGTTATGTGTCTAGGCTAAGCACAGACGGGTTCATCGGAGCCACCCACCTTAGCGATGTTCGCATCGGCCGAGCGATACTCCGAGCGCGCCTTTGAAAGTCTAAGTCTGGATTCATCTTGACGGCCAATGTAAGTCTTGCATCGATTCTTCATCAGGTCGATGCCAACTCTTCGGGTCGACGGCTCGTTTGAGTCGTTGTACTTGCCGTTTGAATCGGCGTTCCGCTAGGGCGGAGCGGGCTATTACATTGGTCTTGGGCATTCCCTTCAATCAACTCTAATGCCTTCTTCTTTGCCCTTGCAATTTTGTGTCTTGAACAGTCAATCTCTAAATCTTCTGCAATGTGGGTTCTAAACCCAGCATACTTCCAGTCTGGATCATTCCTGAATCTGTGTACATATCTGTTTGCAAGGAATGTGGCAGTAGCTTGTCTATTGCTGTCCACCTCAACACAGTCCTTTGAATGGTCAGACAAGTACTTCTTCAATACAAAATTCCCATGACCACCAAAAACACTCCCATGAATCCTCCACTGACAAGCATCATTTGCACATCTAGCTGTCACCCTCTTTGTTTCATTGTGTACCCACTTGATATTGTACTTGTTCTTTATGGCATGGAGCCTTAATGCACTCCTGAATTCTGCATGTGAAGCAAACCTCTGCCCTACATGAAGATCCACATTTTCCTCCCTAACTAACCTTCTTTGGGTCACTACAGGCTCTGCATGAGCAGTCCCTTCATCCTCATCATCAAAACTTTCTTCTGAGGAGTGTACACTAGCCAACTCATCACTGGGAGCATATTCAGAGTCTTGGTCAATGTCTTCATGTTGGACATAACTACTAAAGTCAACACCAACTGCTTCTTCATCTACATCTTCAGTTCTTTCTTCCTCCACATTGTCTTCATTCTCAACATTGCCTTCATTTTCAGCAGTCCCTTCATCTTGTACATGTTGAGGAGGCCCAGATCCTAACTCCACATCTTCATCAGCTTGAGCAGGCCCAGTCAAGTCTATATTGGCCCAAAAATCATCACCCAACTGCACATCAATCTCATCAGCTGCTTCAGAAGGACCACAGACAAATCTGGTGGTTGTAAACTCAGTAATGTCAACATATTCACCATAGTCAATGAGTGACTCAACAAGCTTCCCCAGTACATAAAATTTGATAAGACAAGGGGTTGGAAACTTTTCAAAAAAGCTCAATATATCATTGTCACCCAATATCTGAGTCTTTCTTCCATCTACAGGATCAAAATAATAAATTTCACATGGAGCCTGGACCCCAGCAGATGCACATAACCCATCAAGATCAAACCAGCACATCTCATCTCTGTCCACACATTCTTTCTGTTCTAATGCCATACCCCCCACATATTGGTTATCAACACTAAAATCTCCCCCCACAAACATATTAACAACATACTTCGTATCCATTAATCCCTCTGCACACACACACAGGCAACAACATATATAAAATACTAACAGACAAATAGACAAACATATAGACAAACAGACAATATAAACAAATAGACAACATATAGACAACATAGAGACAAACATATAGACAAACAGACAAATAGACAAACAACTAATTAATGTAGAAACAAAAATGTATAGACAAACAGAAAGTCAACTAATTTAATATAAATTTAACTATTTAAATATAAATTAAACAATGTATAGACAAAGAGAGGGACAACAAACAACTACTTTAATAGAAATTCATCTAATTTAATCCTACCTACATACAAGGATCATATACTACAAACAACACCACATATCATGCATGAAAGCTGACATTTTTCTCAAAAAATTACTAAATTTAACAACTCATATACTACAGACAGACATGATTCATGCATTTTCCTCAAACAATTACGAAATTTAACAACTCATATAGTACAAACAGACATCATGCATGCAATTTCCTCAACAAATACAGAAATTCATGCATGATGTCTGTCTGTAGTATATTTGTTAGGGTTAGAAATACAGAAATTTAACAAGTCATACACTACATACAGACATCATTCGTGCATTTTTTCTCAAAATTTTCATACTACAGACAGACATCATGCATGAATTTTTCTCATGCATGAATTTTTCTCAACAAATTCATACTACAGACAGACACTACATACAGACATCATGCAGACATTTAGAAAAATTCATCATACAGACATCATGCAGACATTTTTCTCAACAAATTCATACTACAACAAATTCATACTACAGACAGACACTACATACAGACATCATGCAGACATTCAGATAAAGTGTAGTAAAATTCTGAGAACTAGGGTTTTAGAAAGTACCAGTACGAGAATACTCCACTCCGATCTCGAGTCCGACCTGCACTCCGACCTCCACTCCGATCGACCAACAGCAGCGAGAGAGACTTGAGAATGAAACGTCGGTTACCAAATCGACTTCGGGTTTGCAAATCGATTTAAGGTTTGGGAAGAGATTTAGGGTTTGGGAAGAGATTTAGGGTTTGGAACGGGGGAGAAGAGTTGAGAACGGGAGAGAGAGAGAGAGAGAGAGAGAGAGAGTTGAGAATGAAACGTCGATCCACTCCTTTGGTTATATGGCAGGGGTAGTTGGGTCATTTCACCCAAAAGTTAACAGCGGTTAACAGAAAAGTGGGATTAGGGGGTGTTTTAAGCATTTTTGTCTCTATCTGGGTTTTCTAAATCAGGAAGTCTTTATTTGCCATTTCGTGACATCTAAGGGGAGTTTAAATGCACTTTAAACATAAAAATGTGTTGCATGCATAGGAGAGAGAATCGGGAACACCCATCAGATCTGCTCCCCAGCGGATCTGTTCCCTTTCCCTCCCCCATGTGGATCCACACTTTTATAGAAGAAAGATCATATTATATTTGGTACACAGCAGAAGAAAGATCGTATTATATCTGTTCTTCAAACTGCTTCACCTTCAGACAGCCTACAGATGCCATAACAGCTATAATATTAGCATATAACCCGAAACTTTGTTTTCGTTCAAGCCAAGGGTCCTGTGAAAATTTCAAATTTAAACAAGAACAGCTGTGATATTAGCATAATCTCAAGCTACATTCGAAAATTGCATTCAAGCCAAGCAACAGATGATTTGTTTTATATGTCAAAATCAAACACAAAGTTGTACATCAGAAATCTTGATGTCTAGTTTTAGGTCTGCAACAAACAGAGACGAAACTCTCATCGGCTTATACAATTGCATTGGCAGCACTGGCAATTCTAGGCCACAGATCAGCACATTCCTTTCCAATGGGTCCTGTGATTGCTGAGCCTGCAAAGAAAGATCAACAAGCACATCAAGCCAATAAACTACAGAGCCTGCAATTGTAAGCCAATGTGTACCAAATTTAGCTAACTGTACCTTTCATTTCACCCTTTGGATTCACAATAACGCCAGCATTATCTGCATCACAAGGAAGAGAATAAAATTTAGCTGAGTCAACAAGTCAGATGCTAGATGGTACGGAAAACATATTACAATTGGATTTGATATTGATTTTTTTTTTTCTGACAACATTTATGGTGTATATGTTTCCTACTCATTTTTCTGGTGTGAAGTTTTTGTTTGATTTTGATATTGATACATAAAAACATATATAAGCTTTGCTAAAATGCTGAAAGTCCGTACCAGCTGAAACTATTAAACGTAAAAAAAATTATTTACCAGAAGACAGGTAACATAATGCAACAATAGAAGGCATTTTGCTGTTAAATACTGGCCGTATTAACTATATGCTTCTCACTGAAAAGTGACCAATGGGAGGCCACTCTACCTATAGAGAAGCAACGACTTTTTGCTAAAGAAGGTAAACTATAAAAGTGACCTTGGAACAAAATTACATAAACATGTTGCAAAACTACACCACAAAGCAACCATTTCAAGAACTACAAATGGTTGTTGCAACAGTTTTACAACTACAGGAAAATCAAATGATGGTGAATGTCTCATGGTCAGTCCCAAACGGTAATGGCAACAACACTACTACTCTAGTCAATGGAATATGAGATCAACTTTAGAGGAGAAACTTCCTGTAAAGAAAGTTTCCATCAACACCCAAAGACTTTATATACGATGTTTAGTCCGGATTATGCAAAACATAGGGTTGCTCCAACCAGATAAGGAGACATTCAAATCTCCCCATCAAAATTGTACTAATCATAACTAAAAGAAAACGCAAATAGAAGAGCATTCTAAGACCGATGTTGCTGGAATTCACTTTGCACCAGTTAATTGTCAAATAGCAAAAACCAGTGAAACAAGCCCTTACAAACAATATAAAGAAAAGCTATAATAGACAAATGTATGTCTCATGGCAATTCCCAAAAGGTAAAAGCAACGACGCTGCTCCTCCAGGCAATGGAATATGAGACCGCTCCAAGGCGGAGGACTTCCCAACAAGATCTTAGTCTTTCGAGATGACCATCAACACCTAAAAAGCTTTATATGTGACATTTACTAGGGAACATGCAAACAATGATTGTTTGCTCCATTAAGTTGGGGAGATGAAATCATCCCCCTTCGACATTGACTTTATGCAAGACAACAAGAAATGTTAAATTATTTAAAACTTTAAATGGAGAAAAACAGTTCTGATACAATCTAATGTTTGTCTCATGGACAGTCCCAAAAGGTAAGAGCAACAATGCTGCTACTCCAGGCAATGGAATATGAGAGCACTCCAAGTCGGAGACTTCCCAACACACACCTAAAAAGCTTTATAAGTGTCATTTACTTGGGAAAATGCAAACAGTGATTGTTTGCTCCATTAAGTTGAGGAGATGAAATCATCCCTGTCGACATTGACTTTATGCAAGAAAACAACAAGTATTAATTTATTTAAAACTTCAAATGGAGAAAAACAGTTCTGATACAATCTAAATGTTTGTCTCGTGGCCAGTCCCAAAAGGTAAGAGCAACAATGCTGCTACTCCAGGCGATGGAATGTGAGACCGCTGGAAGGACTTCCCAACAAGATATAGTCTTTCAAGATGACCATCAACACCTAAAAAGCTTTTATGTGAAATTTACTTGGGAATATGCAAACAGTGATTGTTTGCTCCATTATGTTGAGGAGATAAAATCATCCCCCATCGACATTGACTTTATGTAAGACAACAACAAGTAGTATATTATTTAAAACTTCTAATGGATAAAAAACAGTTCTGATACAATATAAATGTTTGTCTCATGGCCAGTCCCAAAAGGTAAGAGCAACAACACTGCTACCCCAGGCGATGGAATATGGGACAGCTAATGGGTGGAGGAACTAATCGAAGATTACTTTGCGAGTAGAACCATCAACACCCAATAGCTTGATATGTGACGTTTACTATGGAATTTACAAACATAATTTTTGTTTGCTCCTGCAAGTTAAGGAGTTTTTCACCTCCCCCGTCACCTATTAGTAAGTCATTAACTTGCTCCAAAATGAAAAGTCAAAAACATATATCAATGTAAATGAATATTTACGAACACATCATGCAAGGATTTTTCCGATCATTGTCGCAATGATATCGTACTACAAACTAGGATTTTGAGCACTGATTATGCATACAATGTTAGCATTAGCAAACAAAATTCTATATATTTAAGGAATGGCTTCGCAAAGAATATTTAGTTACCTTCAAAGTACATGTAGACACCATCCTTTCGGCGGAAGGGCTTCCGCTGCCTGACAATGACGGCAGGCATGACCTTCTTCCTCAAGTCGGGCTTCCCCTTCTTGACGGTGGCCATCACCATGTCGCCAACGCAGGCAGAAGGCAGACGGTTGAGCCGGCCCTTGATCCCCTTCACCGAAATGATGTAAAGGTTCTTGGCTCCCGTGTTGTCAGCACAGTTCACGGTTGCCGCAACCGGAAGACCCAGCGACATCCGGAACTTGTTCCCAGCGGAACCCCCTCTTCCTAAATTAAACCAACACAAATTAAAATGACATTGTAAAAATGGATTATTGTTTCTAGCGTAAGTACAAATATATAGTTTTAATTTTAAATAAATTAAGAGAAATTTTGACTTACCCCCAACTTGATTTACCCCTATTCACGGTGCACCCACAGTTTTACAAAAATGTACAGTACCCCTCACTTTGGACGGAATCCGTTGGTCAAAAGTGGAGGGGTAAGGCAATGTACATTTTTTGACGGATTCCGTCCAAAGTAGGGGTACTGTACATTTTTGCAAAACTGTGGGATGCACCATGAATTGGGGTAAATTAAGTAGGGGTAAGTCAAAATTTCTCATAATTAATTGTATGATGAACATCCATCTCATCAATCAACAAAAATGGCAATAATATTTTATATTTTTGATGATGACATAAAGCACAAAAAGAATATTCCAAAAAATTCTGATATTAAACTTGTTGGGAAAAAAAATACACAATTGAGAAATCATAATGTTCTCCCACAATTAGGGAAAGAAATTTGCTTGACATATTCTAACAATAACCAATACAAAGTAAATAAATAAGTAAATAAAATCGATACATCACTTCATATTATTCTTAATGAACATAACAATTGATTGCTAAATATGATGAACTCAAAATGATTGGGCTTTTCAGCTGCTAGGACTAGAAAAACCCCAACTTTCCAAAGAAAGAAAGAAAAATTTCTTTGATGAATCAAATGAACAGAAATTTGAAATGGATCAAAAGATATATCAATCGAATCAAAGAAACCCTAATTCTAAGATAGATGAATAGAGTTATAAGAATCGATCAACGAAACCCTAACCCTAATTTTTTGGGTGGGGGTTGTAGAGTAGTACCTCTTTTAGACATATTGGAGGAAATTGGAATGCAACGGAGGAGATGTGACGGCTAGGGCTGGGTTTTATAGAACAGGTCAGCTCAGTCAGGGTTTTGGAACGGGGGTGGGATTTTATTTGTAGAGTTACGAAGATGCCCCTGGAGGACGCGTGCAAAAATAAGAAAGAAGATAGGGAGTTGCGTAGGATGTGAGCATTAGCTTAATTCGGTTTAAACCGAACCGAATAACCGTAAATCGAATTAGATCGAAAATCGAATAAGTAAAATCGAATCAAATTGGTCCATAACGGAATCAAACCAAATCGAATTAAATCGGTTCGATTTTTGGTTTATTCAATTTTTCGGTTTATTTGTACTTTTTTTTTGTTTATATATATATATATATATATATATATATATATATATATATATATATATATATATATATATATATATATATATATATATATATTAAATTTTTTTATTCGATTTTCAGTTTTGGACCGAAGTCGAAATCCAAAATCGAAATCGAATAAGAAAATTTAGTATTTTCAAAACCGAAACCGAACCGAATTGTTTTTAAACCGAACGGAATCTCTTTTTCGGTTCGATTTGGTTCGGTTCGATTCGATTTTCGGTCAAAAATCAAATAATGTTCACCCCTAAACGTGTGAGTAGAGTTGAAACGTGGACCAGTCGGCCCGCAAATTCGGAGCAGCCGGCAGTCGAGCTCGGTTCGACTCGCCAACCCGGGGTCGAGTTTAGTCTTCAACCTGCAACCCTCTCCGGACACGACCTACTCACATTTCGCACCAAAAGCACACACCGAGATTTGTTGAGTTCTATATGGGTGTATTTTAGTAAAATAAATAAAATTAAAAAAATTATGGAATTTATCTTATGTTTTGGAGAAGACTTAAAAGTTTATAAATTCTGAAGATAACAAGTGATCTTTCCAACAGAAAATTTTATGAAGGGGGTTAAATTTTAGTTTATATATATATATATATATATATATATATATATATATATATATATATATATATATATATAAAAGGTTATTTGCACATATATATATATATATATATATATATATATATATATATATATATATATATATATATATATGCAAATATATATATATATATATGCAAATAACCTTATATATATATATATATATATATATATATATATATATATATATATATATATATATATATATATATATATATATATATATATATATATATATATATGCAAATAAGCCGGGCGCTTGTAGCTCAAGTGGTGTAGCACCCAGTTTTCTGAATTTGGAATATTTTTGAAAATTTATTATTTTATTATTAATTTATAGTATTTTAGTCATGATATGATTTATGGTGATTTCTAGTGTAATTAGAACCATCTTCTAAGTCATGCTAAGTCATGACTTATGACTTTGTGATTTTGTTAGTATAACTTAGTGTAAACCCTAGTTTTCATAACCTAGAGACTAACCATGATCATGTGAGCCTAGCCATAGGTTTAGAACTTCAAATTAGGGCTTTTTAGCCTAAAGGGTATTTTGGTAATTTTCTAGAAATTATTTAGAATTATTTGGATTTATGTATTTTTATTATTATTTAATTGTTGATTAGTGTCATGTTAGTCCCTAACCTAGTTTAGCACTAATCTAGAGGTTAGCAACTAACCTAGAAGACTAATGTTAGATATTAGCTTTATGTATAAATATCTAGTTAGATAAATATCTAGATATCCCTTTTTTTAGATATTTAGAACCTAAATACCTAACCCCTTAGTCAAAGACTTAGGGGCTAAGTTTGCAAGGTGGTAGGACACCCTCCCCTACCCCCATGGCAGCCAAGGGCACCCCCTAGCAGCCCACACTTCTATTTAATCCCATTCCATTCATTCATGAATAATTTACATGAATTTTAATCTCACAAAAATCCCATTTCTTCACAAGGCCACAACTTGATCAATTTTGATCCAAATCACCTCTAGTTTCTTGCATTGGACTCTTCTACACTAGAGGGTACTAGTTAGGGCCTGCTATTGAGGATTTGGAAGCTTTTGGCATCACAAAGTTGAAGGATACACACCCCTCCCTCTTCTTTGATTTTCATTGGATTTGCACAAATAGGTAAATGCCTATAAACTTTGTTAATTTTGTGTTTTCTCTTTATATTTGCATGCATCTAGGTACTAGGGTACTGTAGGACAAATTTGGTGAAAGTTTGAGTTGGTTTGGTGTCCGTATCGGACACGTATCCTAAACTAGGAAACCATGTTTGATGAAATGCCACTGAGAAATGAATTTCATTATTTTGTAAAACAAATTTCATAATCTTGTAGCCCTAGACTTGTTGTTTACACCCACACTTGACTGAGCACAAATTAGAACCGTGTCTGTGTCGAAAATCGACACGAACCCACTGCCAGGACACCGCACTGAGGCATACAGCCTCCCCTGCTACCCGACACCTAGTACGGACACTGTAGGACACGTGGACACGTGCAAATTGACACAGAGGAGGGGGCAACCTCTGACATGCCCCCCTTCGAGTTTGAGACACGTGTGTGTCGTATAGAGGACACACGGACACGTGTACTGGTCGTGCACTGTCAGCACACACACGCACGGGCACGACTTTGAGCGTGTCGTATCGCATGGACACGACACTAGAGTGTCTCGTAGTGACACGGGCGTGTAGCCCTATACGTGGCGTACACGTGGACACAAGCACGTGGTGCGTCGTGTCCTGTGTCGCGAGCACGACGCGTGCAACCGCGTGCACGACGCGATCTGAACTCGCGTGTATCAGTCTTGTTTCACGACTGATACGGAGTTCGTTTTGTGTCCACGAGTGTCGTGGACACGTGTCAGGGTGTGCAACGTGTAGCCCTATGTGTGGACTACACATATGCTCGACCACGAGACGTATCGTGTCTCGTGGTGTGTCCTAGAGTGGACTGCACGCATGCACGACGCTGTGGTTTCGTGCGCGTGTCAGGACTTACCCGTGTAGTGTTTTTGCGTGTTTGGACACGTGAAACTGTATCGTGGTGTCGTGTCAGGCACCTAGGATACTAGTGTATGTATGGGGCATCAGTTACCAACCCTTCGATTTGAGTCCTAGCCCGATTTTGTGGGTGAAATTAGAATTTCCCTGTCTCGAGTGCACTGTTCTCAGTTTCCAGTTTTGGGATTAAATTCCAGTTTTCAAAAATCGAATTTCAAATCTATTTTGATTAAGATTTATACATGTATAGATGTATTTTAGTATATATATAGGTAGTATATATGTATGTGTATGTGTAGGTGAAATTTTAGGGTGTGTACATGTATATACATGTGTATATACATGTATGTGTATGTGTAGGGTGTGTGTGTGCACTTTTGTGTGGTTGGGGGAACTGTTCTTGGTTCCAGAATCTGGGAACCCCCTCCCCCTTTCTCAGTCCAGTATGTCCCTCTCTCTCTCACTGTCCTGTCCTCTTCTCTCTCATTCTCTCTCATTCTCTCTCTCTCTCTTATCTATATATATATATGTAATATATATATATATGGGTTGATATATATATATATATATATATATATATATATATATATATATATATATATATATATATATATATATATATATATATGTATATATATATATATATATATATAAAGGATATATATACATTTGTGTTAGGTATAAATAGGTCATATATAATGTATTGTATACATGTGGGTTTGTATTGTATATAGTATTCCTATTTTGGTATATGGGTAGATAGAGTCTATATATATATATATATATATATATATATATATATATATATATATATATATATATATATATATATATATATATATATATATATGTATAACTTCTAGTTATAGGTTGTATAGAAACCTATGACTATGGCCTATGGCCAAGATCATTAGCCTATGGCTTGGGGCTAGCCCTAATGGCCCAAAACCCAACTTGTTGACCCTTGATTTCTAAGGGTTGACCAAAGTCAACCTTTGGTCAAAGTTGACCTAGTTAACCTAGAATTGACTAGGAATGACGTAAAACAACTAGTTTAGCTAGTTTGACTAAAACCCTAACTAGTAGACGTAGTTTGACCTAGACTTGACCCAGATTGATCATGTTGACTAGTATTTGACTAGTTTGATTAGAAAGTTGACCAAGAGTTGACTTTTGACCAGATTGACCTAGAATCATGTAGTATGCATTGTATACTCTATTTTTACCATTGTGGATATGTTGTGACCTGTTTTACTCTAAATAGGACTCTGTGACACCAATTCGGACATCTATTTATATCAGTCATACAGGGTGACAGGCGAGTACATTCTCTGATCTTTTCATACTTGTTAGGACTTATATTCTTGCTTTAGATTACTTTACATGATGCTGTCACGTCATTATCACGGATTGGTACTATATGGATCTTGTTATGCGATGTTATCTCCCTCGGGGTGCATCAGATACAGTTGTCATGTACTTTTCACGAACATCTTGTATTTTTTGTACACCGCTTTCATGTATACTCTTGTGCAATCTTGTACTCTCATGATCACGTGAGCAACCATGATAAAAATCTCTTGTGCAAGGTAACGTAATTTGACTGGATCCTTGTGTATTGATTGGGGAGGGTGAGTAGGAAATGGTTATGTGATCAAAATCCCATCTTGTACAAATTCTTGTGAAATCTTGTGAAATCTTGTATATGTCCTAAGCCCGTTTATATAACCATATCATGCTCTAAATCACAGGTTACCTACAGTTCTTACTTATCATATATATAGATATTTCCAGTTATCAAATCTCTCTCGTTTTACATATATTCTTTACAGTTCATGTATCTTACTCTATGCATGCTTTACATTTCCCAACCTGATATGAACTGCGTGAGATGTATTGTGCTCGTTCCTGTCCTGACTGGGCCTGTTGAAAATATTACAGATGATGATGATGACTGTCCTACCTTCTATGGGACACATGAGGGTGACCTTTAGGAGCCTGAGGAGCATCTAGCTCAGTAGAGGGTGTCTAGTCTAGTCTAGTGTTTACAGTTTTCATTTTGTATCGGACTGTTCCGATTGTTAGTTGTGACTTAGTTATATTTCAGGTCTTGTACTTATTTGTGTTGGACATCTACTTTGTATGGTGTGATAACTCTATATATATTCAGTTCTTCCTTTCATCTGATTCCATATCATGTTCTATCTTTCCTAGACTTGTGTTTGAGATATAGAGTTGAGATGTTATGTTATACCTCCGTGCGGAGATGACAGGTTTATATATCTTGTTATTAGATGTTAGTTGTTATAGATGACCTATACAGCGTTCTACCGCCGACACTGCGGCGTAGGCTGGACGTACCCATGTTCTCGTGCCCCTAATCAGGGTGCGGGTCGTGACACATTTTTGTGGTGGCCCATGCAGGTCTGTGTCGCAGTTAGTGCGATCTCGTAATGGTGCTCGACTTAGAGTACTAATTACGAGCCTGCAATTAGGACGTAGGACCTAGGACATGATAGGAGTTTCTCAATCACACCTAGAAAATTTCCGATCTTTTGATTATCATGATTACTTCCCTTGTATTAATTTAACTGTCCTTTCTTGATAAATCTACTCATGTGCCATATTGACCTCTTTGTTTCAATTCGTCTCCAGGATGACGAAGACGCACCCGCAGGCCACTAGATCGAGTAGTTTGCCTGAGAGATCTGATCAGGCAGAGGAGGAGGTTCACGAGACTGCCCCCAGTGATTCTACTATTCTGGAGACCCAAGCAGTTGCACAGGGAGGTCTACCACCTCCACCCCAGAGGGTTACGGCCGTTGTTTCGGAGATACTGCTGCCACCACCACCGGTACCGACGGATACGCACCATATGTTCCTTCTCCTTCAGCAGATGATCGAGACACAGCGGGCCCAAGCAGAGGCGTCGCAGCACCAGACGGAGGCGTCACACCGTCAGATTGAGATACTGAGGCAGAGTACAGAGAACTCGTATCAGCTTGCCCTAGCAGTAGTAGAGAGAGTGGCACCGGGTACGGTACAGGGCCCTACTGGCCAGCAGCCGTACCAGCAGCAGTCCAGGCCGGGGATAGTATTGGACTTCAGGAAGATGAGCTCCAGGGACTTCACAGGCACGGAGGGCATCCTCTATGCAGACGACTGGCTAGAGGATGTACAGCGGAGCATGGTGCTGGCAGAGCTTCCTAGAGCGCTTTGGGTTTCGGCCGCAGCCAGCCGATTCTTCGACATTGCGCTGACATGGTACCGCACGGATCCTCGTGCGTCGGTGAGAGGGCTGACTTGGAAGAACTTCCGGAGGCTCTTCAAGGAGAAGTTCTTCCCGGACGTGGCTCTTACAGCATTGGAGGGCCAGTTCGTGGGTCTAGTGCAGGGAAACTCGTCGGTGGACGAGTATGCAGCTGAGTTCTTCCGCCTTAGCAGGTTCGCTCCCGATATGATCCAGGATGAGGGGCAGAAGGCTCGTAAGTTCCGTAGGGGACTTATTCATGCAGTGCGCACCCGCACCTCGGGACGCCGTGACGCGACGTTCGATCAGATATTGATAGACGCACAGATTGCAGAGGAGGACTTCGGCCTCAAGCCGAAGAGGGGCAATGATACCTTAGGGGCTAGTTCTAGTGCAGGGCCAGCCAAGCGCCCTCACATACAGCAGAGGCCAGTTCAGCAGCCGTTTCAGGGCCAGGGACATGTACTTTACCAGCATGCACCCAGGCAGCAACAGCACCCTATGTGTAACTTCTGCAAGAAGTAAGGTCACGGATGGGACGACTGCAGGAAGAGGCAGGGCCTGTGTTTGCTTTGTGGTTCAGCAGAGTATCAGTTGAAGGATTGTTCCAAGAACTTGGCATGATTGACTCAGACAGTAGCAGGAGCTAGGGCTCCGATAGGGCAGCAGACGGGACCACCGTTGCAGACTCAGCAGCAGAGGTTTGTCCAGCATCAGCAGCAGGCCAAGGGAGGCCAGCCGGGGCGAGCTTTTGCCATGGCAGTCGATGATACACAGACAGAGGGAGAGCTGATTGCAGGTTCCAACCTTTTCGATTCTATTTCCGTATTTGCCTCCTTATAACTGTCTTGGAATTTCGATTCTATCTGTTCCTTATAGTTGATAAATTCTGTTCGGATATTTTATTATGAATTATTTTCTTCTGAGATAAGTCGTATGGGCTAGGTCGTCTCAATCATGGGATCTAGAGTTTTCTATAGTCATGTTAGCTGGCATAGTGAGGACATATAGTCGGATTTTGGACGTATTTTTCGGATGTGGAATTTAAGGTTTTCGCGGCCAGGCATGCGGCAATGCGAAAATTTTAAATACCATGATTCTAGAGGTATGTACCTTAGTCAAGGACTCTGTGAACATCGTAGCCTTGCTCACTAGCATGACGAAGATTTCGAATATCATGATTTTGGACAGACGCATATGATTATCGGACTGTGTGTTTGAGACTGTGATTGTTGGGGTATTTGACCTAGATGGAGTATGACCATTCTAATTTCGAGGACGAAATTTTTCTAAGGAGGGTAGACTTGTAGCACCCAGTTTTATGAATTTGGGGTATTTTTGAAAATTTATTATTTTATTATTAATTTAAAGTATTTTAGTCATGATATGATTTATGGTGATTTCTAGTGTAATTAGAACCATCTTCTAAGTCATGCTAAGTCATGACTTATGACTTTATGATTTTGTTAGTATAACTTAGTGTAAATCCTAGTTTTCATAACCTAGAGACTAACCATGATCATGTGAGCCTAGCCATAGGTTTAGAACTTCAAATTAGGGCTTTTTAGCCTAAAGGGTATTTTGGTAATTTTCTAGAAATTATTTAGAATTATTTGGATTTATGTATTTTTATTATTATTTAATTGTTGATTAGTGTCATGTTAGTCCCTAACCTAGTTTAGCACTAATCTAGAGGTTAGCAACTAACCTAGAAGACTAATGTTAGATATTAGCTTTATGTATAAATATCTAGTTAGATAAATATCTAGATATCCCTTTTTTTAGATATTTAGAACCTAAATACCTAACCCCTTAGTCAAAGACTTAGGGGCTAAGTTTGCAAGGTGGTAGGACACCCTCCCCTACCCCCATGGCAGCCAAGGGCACCCTCTAGCAGCCCACACTTCTATTTAATCCCATTCCATTCATTCATGAATAATTTACATGAATTTTAATCTCACAAAAATCCCATTTCTTCACAAGGCCACAACTTGATCAATTTTGATCCAAATCACCTCTAGTTTTTTGCATTGGACTCTTCTACACTAGAGGGTACTAGTTAGGGCCTGCTATTGAGGATTTGGAAGCTTTTGGCATCACAAAGTTGAAGGATACACACCCCTCCCTCTTCTTTGATTTTCATTGGATTTGCATAAATAGGTAAATGCCCATAAACTTTGTTAATTTGTGTTTTCTCTTCATATTTGCATGCATCTAGGTACTAGGGTACTGTAGGACAAATTTGGTGAAAGTTTGAGTTGGTTTGGTGTCCGTATCGGACACGTATCCTAAACTAGGAAACCATGTTTGATGAAATGCCATTGAGAAATGAATTTCATTATTTTGTAAAAGAAATTTCATAATCTTGTAGCCCTAGACTTGTTGTTTACACCCACACTTGACTGAGCACAAATTAGAACCGTGTCTGTGTCGAAAATCAACACGAACCCACTGCCAGGACACCGCACTGAGGCATACAGCCTCCCCTGCTACCCGACACCTAGTACGGACACTGTAGGACACGTGGACACGTGCAAATTGACACAGAGGAGGGGGCAACCTCTGACATGCCTCCCCTCGAGTTTGAGACACGTGTGTGTCGTATAGAGGACACACGGACACGTGCACTGGTCGTGCACTGTCAGCACACACACGCACGGGTACGACTTTGAGCGTGTCGTGTCGCATGGACACGACACTAGAGTGTCTCGTAGTGACACGGGCGTGTAGCCCTATACGTGGCGTACACGTGGACACGAGCACGTGGTACGTCGTGTCCTGTGTCGCGAGCACGACGCATGCAACCGCGTGCACGATGCGGTCTGAACTCGCGTGTATCAGTCGTGTTTCACGACTGATACGGAGTTCGTTTTGTGTCCACGAGTGTCGTGGACACGTGTCAGGGTGTGCAACGTGTAGCCCTATGTGTGGACTACACATGTGCTCAACCACGAGACGTGTCGTGTCTCGTGGTGTGTCCTAGAGTGGACTGCACGCATGCACGACGCTGCGGTTTCGTGCGCGTGTCAGGACTTACCCGTATAGTGTTTTTGCGTGTTTGGACACGTGAAACTGTATCGTGGTGTCGTGTCAGGCACCTAGGATACTAGTGTATGTATGGGGCATCAGTTACCAACCCTTCGATTCGAGTCCTAGCCCGATTTTGTGGGTGAAATTAGAATTTCCCTGTCTCGAGTGCACTGTTCTCAGTTTCCAGTTTTGGGATTAAATTCCAGTTTTCAAAAGTCGAATTTCAAATCTATTTTGATTAAGATTTATACATGTATAGATGTATTTTAGTATATATATAGGTAGTATATATGTATGTGTATGTGTAGGTGAAATTTTAGGGTGTGTACATGTATATACATGTGTATATACATGTATGTGTATGTGTATGTGTAGGGTGTGTGTGTGCACTTTTGTGTGGTTGGGGGAACTGTTCTTGGTTCCAGAATCTGGGAACCCCCTCCCCCTTTCTCAGTCCAGTATGTCCCTCTCTCTCTCACTGTCCTGTCCTCTTCTCTCTCATTCTCTCTCATTCTCTCTCTCTCTTATATATATATATATGTAATATATATATATGGGTTGATATATATATATATATATATATATATATATATATATATATATATATATATATATATATGTATATATATATAAAGGATATATATACATTTGTGTTAGGTCTAAATAGGTCATATATAATGTATTGTATACATGTGGGTTTGTATTGTATATAGTATTCCTATTTTGGTATATGGGTATATATATATATATATATATATATATATATATATATATATATATATATATATATATATATATATATATATATATATATATATATATATGTATAACTTCTAGTTATAGGTTGTATAGAAACCTATGACTATGGCCTATGGCCAAGATCATTAGCCTATGGCTTGGGGCTAGCCCTAATGGCCCAAAACCCAACTTGTTGACCCTTGATTTCTAAGGGTTGACCAAAGTCAACCTTTGGTCAAAGTTGACCTAGTTAACCTAGAATTGACTAGGAATGACCTAAAACAACTAGTTTAGCTAGTTTGACTAAAACCCTAACTAGTAGACGTAGTTTGACCTAGACTTGACCCAGATTGATCATGTTGACTAGTATTTGACTAGTTTGATTAGAAAGTTGACCAAGAGTTGACTTTTGACCAGATTGACCTAGAATCATGTAGTATGCATTGTATACTCTATTTTACCATTGTGGATATGTTGTGACCTGTTTTACTCTAAATAGGACTCTGTGACACCAATTCGGACATCTATTTATATCAGTCATACAAGGTGACAGGCGAGTACATTCTCTGATCTTTTCATACTTGTTAGGACTTATATTCTTGCTTTAGATTACTTTACATGATGCTGTCACGTCATTATCACGGATTGGTACTATATGGATCTTGTTATGCGATGTTATCTCCCTCGGGGTGCATCAGATACAGTTGTCATGTACTTTTCACGAACATCTTGTATTTTTTGTACACCGCTTTCATGTATACTCTTGTGCAATCTTGTACTCTCATGATCACGTGAGCAACCATGATAAAAACCTCTTGTACAAGGTAACGTAACTTGACTGGATCCTTGTGTATTGATTGGGGAGGGTGAGTAGGAAATGGTTATGTGATCAAAATCCCATCTTGTACAAATTCTTGTGAAATCTTGTAAAATCTTGTATATGTCCTAAGCCCGTTTATATAACCATATCATGCTCTAAATCACAGGTTACCTACAGTTCTTACTTATCATATATATAGATATTTCCAGTTATCAAATCTCTCTCGTTTTACATATATTCTTTACAGTTCATGTATCTTACTCTATGCATGCTTTACATTTTCCAACCTGATATGAACTGCGTGAGATGTATTGTGCTCATTCCTGTCCTGACTGGGCCTGTTGAAAATATTACAGATGATGATGGTGACTGTCCTACCTTCTATGGGACACATGAGGGTGACCTTCAGGAGCCTGAGGAGCATCTAGCTCAGTAGAGGGTGCCTAGTCTAGTCTAGTGTTTACAGTTTTCATTTTGTATCGGACTGTTCCGATTGTTAGTTGTGACTTAGTTATATTTCAGGTCTTGTACTTATTTGTGTTGGACATCTACTTTGTGTGGTGTGATAACTCTATATATTCAGTTCTTCCTTTCATCTGATTCCATATCATGTTCTATCTTTCCTAGACTTGTGTTTGAGATATAGAGTTGAGATGTTATGTTATACCTCCGTGCGGAGATGACAGGTTTATATATCTTGTTATTAGATGTTAGTTGTTATAGATGACCTATACAGCGTTCTACCGCCGACACTGCGGCGTAGGCTGGACGTACCCACGTTCTCGTGCCCCTAATCAGGGTGCGGGTCGTGACAAGTGGCTAGGCGCACCGACACTTGGGGCATCAGACGGAGTTCGAGCCCCCACGGGGGCGGCTTGGTGGTTCGCCCACGGCCCCCGGGCCAAGCGGTGGCTGGGTGTCTTCGACACGGCCGCTTGGTTTAAATATATATATATATATATACATATATATACATATATACATATATATATATATATATATATATATATATATATATATATATATATATATATATAAAATAAAAAAATAAAAATATATATATATATATATATATATATATATATATATATATATATATATATATATAAACCAGAACTTTATTCATGACAAAGGCGCAAAAATGTCGAAGGCATTACAAGTAAGCGCAAAAGAAGGACAGCAGCCAAAAGAAACAAAAGACAATCTCCCGCTCACCGACCTAAAAAACAAGTCAACTGAGCAAGGAGTGCCAAAAACCTGCCCGAGAGTGCTTGGAGAGTCTGCTGACTTTGTGAATCTGTCTAAGAACCTCCCAAGTGAGTTGATTAGCGTTGTATTGGTGGCCATCGTATCTGTACTTATTACGATTCTTCCAAATAACCCACGTGATGGCAGCTGCAACGATCTGATGCCCGTGGTCGACACTTCCCCAGGAGGCGAGAAGATCGTTGAAGCCCCCCTCAACCAGTTCCCGTCCGCAACACTGGGACAGAGCAGTCCAAACCATCTCAGCCAGCTCGCCAGAGTAAAGAATGTGGTCGACTGTTTCAGATTGTCTCTCCGAGCAGCAATGACATGTTGATGTTAAGCTGAAGCTGATGGTGTTGAGAGCGTCGTCAGTGGGGAGTTTCTTGCGAAAAGCTCTCCAAAGCAGAAAGGATCACTTCTTAGGTATGCAAGATTGCCAGAAAGGAGCAATGATGGGAGAAGGGGCTCCTATTCCGCGAACCAGTCTTCTCACGGAAGCTAGCAAAAAGTTACCGTTGACCGAGGGGGACCATTTCATGTGTCGGAAACCACCCCAATCTTCAGACCCGAACCAACCAAAGCGTCAGTGGCCTCCTTCCCTATCCATTCCCTGGTCCTTTTCCAGTCCCAATCACCCGATCCATCCCACAAATCTCGAATCTCGCTGTTGTCAGGAGCAGCAGGATGATGAGGGAGCAGGACATCCCCGATCCATCGTTCTCGGACATCCCCGATCCATATCTAGCTTGATAGCAATGTTCCCACCCTTGATGAAAATTTCATGCAGGTGATCATTTCCTTAGCCAGCAGAATGTTGTCAAGAATGCTCCGACCACGCACAAATCCACTTTGCTACTCAGAGATGATCTTGGGAAGGATCCCGCTCATACGGTTGGCAATAATCTTGGAGATGATTGTGGCGAACGCTCCCACCGGGATATATATATATATATATAAAGAGAGAGAGAGAGAGAGAGAGAGAGAGAGAGAGAGAGAGAGAGATTAGAGAGTCAGGTTTTTCAGTAAATTTTCTGTATCCGACCCAATTTCACCATAATCGGAGACATGGCATAAATTTAGTAAAATTGTAAAACGCGGACCATTCTGCCAGACTAACTGGTGGAAATTGGAAATGTCCAATTTTTGTCAGTCAGTCAGTCTGGCGAAAATCATGCATTTATTTATTTTTTCGGGGGACTCATTTCCACCAAATGGACCATCCAATTTTCGCCAGTCTGTCTGACGAAATACTAATTTTTTCCCTCTATTAAAGGGGTCTGTTTAGTAGTATGTGTTGGTGGGCGGAGGGGGTGTCACGCCCTAGAACGAGTAAACTGGAGAGCGGAAGACAGACACAGCCAGCTACATACATTAAAGTACAACCCACCTCGTAATACAGTCACGGCTGTCTAGATGCATTAGGATTTATCTACAACCCAATAGTCTCTTATGGTCAAGAACAAGCCTAGTGTCTCAATCTCAAGCAAGCAAATAATTGTTACAAGATGTTAGATCATCAGACATACAAAGTAAGGCATCCCAAACATTATATATTTATATGATCATGAAGCTAGTCATACAAAATACGAGACTGGCAAGAGTTAAGTCATACATGATCAACCCTAGGATTTGTCAATCATGCTACAGCCCTTAGGCAGATAGAAATAAAGTTTTAATACGCGAGCTAACACTTGCTCGACGGCTAAACGCCTCAAAAGAATAATTTACAATAGAGTGGGAGAGCAAAAATAAGAAACCTACTCGTTGCCACGGTTACGCCTGGTGTTCACCATCTTGCTGAAAGACAGGTAGATCCTCGGGTATCACTCCAAAATATGGCCATACAAAACCAGCTGCGTCAGACCCCAGAAAGAGCAAGTACCACAAGGAAGACTCCACTTAGGAACTAAAACCAGCATAAACAGAATATAAGAACTGATAAAAGAACATAATTAAATAACACAAAATACATGCTTTAAAGAACATACTAGCTTGTATTAAGAAAATAAGAGGTGGAATATAATTCCTATGTTAATCATGAGACAATCATTCAGGCACGACCAATCAAGTCCTACGGCTTGCTATCATTAGCTAACTAGGGTTGTCACAGGCCTAGTTACTAACAAGATGCAATGAGATATTCCCGCAGTCACAAGTCCTGCAGACTATCCAGGTTATCCAGACGGAGTTACAAGAGTTATCAAGATTACCTGTGTACTTTAGTACTTATGATTCAAGAAGTGCAACACATGACAGTGTGCTAAAAATATACCATACTCGTCGGTAGGCTACAAGTCCACAGAAGTGGCTGGAATAACAGGATCGCCTGTAACCGAGAAATCTCTCTATATGAACTACTTGATCAATCTAGTCATTAACCTAGTCAGATTCATTATGAATCCCTAACCGTGGTAACTAGGAATCTATATCCAAAACATGATGCAAGATGAGACATGTAGCTTGTACAGGCACAATCAACCACGGAGTCAAGGCAAGAGTTACACTAGCAAGACAGGAATAGCTGTCACAACAGCAATCAAGATTATACATGTCATGTTTGGTTTACTTGTCATGTTAAGATTAATTGTCAGGAGTGCGCCCCGACGGGCCACTATCAAGATTATCTAGACGGGATCATATTATTATATTCAAGTTCAAGTTACTAGCTCAAGATTACCAAATTGTCAAGTCGGGTCGTCGTAATTTAGGTCAAGAATAGAAAACATACAAAGAAGATCGAAGACACACATGGGTGATTGAAACTATCAGTCGCATACAAATTCTAATTAAAGTGAGACATGAAGATTCTTGAAGCCAAGACAAAGATCTATAACTTTTATGTTTTGAGTTTTACGAGATTCTAGCTACAAAACAGCTAAAATAGGCAAAAACAGCCATTTGTGCACGGGCACGCTGCACACACGGACAAAACTGCCTACGGCGTATGGATCGTGCAAGCACGGCGCCTGGCGTACGGACAACGAATTATGCGGGCGCAGCACGCGGGTGCACGATGCGCAAGGCACGGAGGCACGGCACGCGAATGTGCGACAGAAAATCGTGCGGGCGCGCGACACACGAAACGCGCAGCGGTCGGGTGCACGACGCGCATGGCGCGGAGGCACGGCACACGACAAAAAATTGCACGCACGTGCAGGTGCACGGTGTCACGCCCTGCTCTCGTAGGAGCGATCGTCCTCGCTAAGGCATGATGCCGCACGAGCCTAGATTGCGCTCGTGCAAGGCGGGTTCCATAACGGCCGGTTTCAGCGACTACGACGGGATCGTCGCACAGAAGTCCCATGCAGAGACATTGAATAATAGTAACAAAAATTAGAATAAAGACAAGTCATTCAGAAGAAACTCTTTTATTGATATTGAAACAAAGGTTACAGTGGGGCGCAAGGCCAATATTACAATCACTCAAGCTCACTCATCTCACATTTATAAGTCACTCAGCTCTCTCTCATCTCTCAGTTACAAGTCTTGAGCCAGCGGATGCTTCGGAAGGCGACGTCCATATATTATGTCCTGTATAAGTCTTTACTCCATGCAGCCGCACGCTTTGAATCGCCAAGAAACTCCGTGCCTCGACGCATCCAAGCGAGCTTCGTGCCACAAGCTTCTACATGTGCCTACACATGAAAACTATGTGGGTGTCAGTACTCAACTGTACTAGTGGAATGAGCTCTTCGCCCACCCATACAAACCCGACACGTTTGGTTTACTTTTGTGCAACTTAGTCCCCTTTATGATTGTCTTTCTAGTCTTGCCTTAGGATCAATTTTATGACCGACGCCTTGCTTATTTTGTGTCTCTAGACCATCACGTGCTTGCAACAACAATATCGACTCAAACAACATTAACCTATCAAGTCGTGCTTGTCTTTAGGCCAAAATCAGAGACGCAACTATGCGATGAGGCTCCATTCCCGTGTGGCCGTGCTACAAATTCTTTGTGCCGTGCCTCACAGCTATGTACGACTCAACCATATCGTCGCCTCGCGGTCCTTTGCTACTAAATCATCAACTGACCCAATCAAGACTTGTGGGTTAAGTGTCACTCGACCAACTTTGCCTTGCGACCTTTTCTGACTTAGACTCAGGAATAACTCACATCTAAACTATGCAACTTATATGCTGACAACATTAGACTCGACGCCACATCTCGTGCCGAAGCACGTCGCCTATGTTGATGCCGCATCTTAGGACCAAACATTGTATTACAACTGTACACACATTCAACAACTCAACTCAATCCAAAGGCACACACGCGGATTGTCGCCATGCCGACTCATCTATATGATTTGGTTACTGACTCCCAGAGCCATCCTGGACTCTTTTAGCTTGTTAGACGGCCGCCCTTGCCAGGTGGGTAGCTAGCCCCGCTGGCAAGCCTCTGCGCTAACTTGTGCGGTCATCCAGCACGTGCTAATGCTGCTTCTCAAGAACCGATCCCCTTCCGTCGGGCTACCATTCGAGGAAACTCTACCTTGTCGACAAGTTGTCCATGACCATGCAAGACTCGACTCAACTGACGTCTCACACAGTCATTCCACCTCTAGTATTATCATCTCTTTCAGGACCAAGTTTAATACGTCTCACCTCTGAGATCTTGCCTCGACGACCCGTAGTCGCGAGCATTCTTCTTTCTTGCCCTATCATTTTACTCAACTCAAGAACAAATATTCACAACACTTTCCAAACTCAATGAATCAACCGTAGCCCATGCCTGAAAATACTAAGTCCGTGACATCGTGCCTTAAACCAACTTGAACTCTACGCGACGCCACCGCCCAAGACTTACTCTATATGACGGGCTTGAAACCGTAAGACTAAGTTGTTATACCCATCAGTAGAACTCGTAGGACCGTGCTTGGACTGACTTAGGTCGACCACTATTCACTTTGCCTAACTTCACCAAGCCTACAACTTAACTCAAAGGACGAGCAACGGCTATGCCAAGCCTTGCATCAGGGAAACGTACATGCTTTATCTAGCATTTACGCGGACGATGCCTATGACTTAGGCTACATTCATAACTTGCCTACTCAACTAACTTTTCTTCTCCCAAGCCACGGGACGAAGGATCGAGTGTCATTTTCAAAGCACGCCGTGCACCAACTCTAAGCCGACCGTGGGACATTTTCCATGTTCTAACTCAATTTGACTCGGGATTATTCTCTTTCACTATGTAGATTCGTCACTTTTATTATCAAGCCTACTTGTGCAAGTTGAAAACATACGATTTATTATGTGAAGGCTAAGATGAGGCAAGTTTACCGAAACTACCCCACTTGAGCGCTGTCTTCGAGTTGCCGTTGTATGGCTAAGTTCGAACGCCGTCGGCGTTTCGATTCCTCCGATTGACTGAACGGGACGGGGCATTACATTATACACCACTCAGAAAAAGTTTCATCCTCAAAACTAACTGAGTACTTACTTATTGACTTATCACTTTACTCAACATTCAAGAACTCTCGCACACACTACGCCTATCCGTGTTGCTTGGGGTCATCACTCTCTAGGTGAGTCAACGTGGGAGCGTGAGGACGACATCCGATCGCGATATCCCTACCTGTTTGACTCGTGAGGTATAATGTCTTTCTTATGCCTTACATTTTTCCTTCCTTGCTTGCATTGTATGATTGCATGATTGAACTGCTTAGTGTAACTTGCCTATGCTTAATGTAGCTTGTCGTGACAATCTCCAGCTCCTTGATTAAATTCCGAGGACAGAATTCTTTCAAGGTGGGTAGAGTTGTCACCCTCATTTCCCGTATTTTCCGTATTTCGTATTTATACTCGTGTCTGGATTTTGGCATGTATTTTATTTTTCTCAAGCTTGTGGAATTTCGGTATTTCTCGTATTTTGGTTTTGGCATGGCTCGGTTTTATTGGGGATGGTTCGGTTTGGTTCGGTTTTATGTGTTGGAACACCCTAGCCCTATGCTACACCCTCAACCCACCACAACTCCCCCACTTTATAACACCACCTACCACTCTCTCTCCTCATAACTTCCACCATTAATTTCTTTCTTCTTCTTCTTCTCCTTCCTCCACAACTCTTCCAACCCTAGGCAAGTGTATCTTGCCACTACATGAGAACCCTCTTTTTCTTGTCCATTTGATAGATTAGGACATGGTGATCAACATTAGAACTTGGGTTTTTGTGATTTGGAGCCTCCATTGTTATAGATCTAAGTTATTTCTATTTTCGGATTTTGTATGTTTTGATCTACTTAAGTTGGATTTTTATGGGTTTTGATGTTTCCTTGTGGAAGAGAGTTCAATTCCACCCTGGTTAGAACTTTAGAAATCTGGAATTTGGAGTTCGGATGGCCAAGTTATGAGGTTTTGAAGTTTTGGAGCCATTGGAGCTTCTTCTCAGCCATGGAGAAGAAGACCCTGACCCTGCGTGCGTGTTTTTACGCGTACGCAGCTCCCTTGAGCGTGCGTGACTTTTCATGCAGCTGCTCCCTGTAGCGTGCGTGACTTTTCACGCAGCTGCTCCCTTGAGCGTGCGTGACTTTTCACGCAGCTGCTCCCTTGAGCGTGCGTGACCTTTCACGCAGCTGCTCCCTTGAGCGTGCGTGACTTTTCACGCAGCTGCTCCCTTGAGCGTGCGTGACCTTTCACGCAGCTGCTCCCTTGAGCGTGCGTGACTTTTCACGCAGCTGCTCCCTTGAGCGTGCGTGACCTTTCATGCAGCTGCTCCTTTGAGCGTGCGTGACCTTTCACGCAGCTGCTCCCTTGAGCGTGCGTGACCTTTCACGCAGCTGCTTCCTTGAGCGTGCGTGACTTTTCACGCAGCTGCTCCCTTGAGCGTACGTGACTTTTCACGCAGCTGCTCCCTGTAGCGTGCATGACTTTTCACGCAGCTGCTCCCTGTAGCGTGCGTGACTTTCACCTACACTGCTCTCTCAGCGTGCGTGACTTTTCGTACGCTGCTCCCCCTGACCCCTTGCTTAACCCATTGGCTCTTGGAGTTTTGGTCTTATTTCTTTAAGCTTGGCTCTTCTATAGCCCTTTATATTGATATTTTATTAGATATTTTACGCCCATTTTATATCCTTACGCCTTTTGTCATGAACTTGATTTTACTTAATATGTTTGGAATGACTATTGTACACGGTATGGTATGACAAGGTACTAGCATAACACGATAGTGACCCGTAGTGGTGCACTCCTGACATGACCAACCTGACATGATAGTGGCCCGTCGTGGCGCACTCCTGACAAGTACCCTGACATGATTTGACCTGATAATTTAACTTGACCTGTCTTGACACCGTGGGTGGTTCTTCTTGCTTGCTTGTTAAATCTACTTGTCCTGTCTTGCATCATGTCTAGGAGGGGACTCCTGAGTACCACGGTCAGGAGTACCTACTAAAATGGATTAAGGTTAATAACTAGAATAACTCAGTAGTCATGAAGAGATGACACAGCTACAGGCAATCCCGTTACCTAGGCGCTCTTGGGATCTGTAGCCTGCCGTCGAGTATGGCACATTTCCAGCGCACCGTCGAGTGTTGCACCCTCTAAGTCACCTAAGGGTACATGCGTCTCCTGGACGATGTACCCACCTGAATTCAACCCTAATCTTTCGTCCTGGGTAGCCTGGATGGTCTGCAGGGCTTGTGGCTGTGGAACAATCTCACTGCATCTTGTTAGTAATTAGGCCTGTGATAACCCTAGTTAGTTAAAGTAGTAAGCCGTAGTATCTGTTTGGCCGTGATTGATTGAATGAGGTATAACCAGTTTAGCCATGGCTTGATCCAGTACAGATTTGCTCCCTGTCTTGATTTCTTGCATTACTTATCTTGCCGATAAATGGTGGAAAACCAAGCTCTGTTCAGATAAAGGGTTACAACCCCGGTCCTTGTATGGTTTACGGGTTGTAACCTGGCTATCGGAATAGTTCCATGGTTATCTCGTCGTATATCATCCTGACATATTTTCGTAATTTTAGTTTTAATATTAGATTTTCTTGTGATGATTGCTGGCTTTTGTTCTTATTTTATGGCCCCCTTGTGGCGCTTGCTCTTTCTGGGGTTGACCCAGCTGGTTTTGTGTGGCCAGATTTCGGAGCAGCTCCCGAGGATCTACCAAGCTTCCAGTCCAATGGTGGCGACTAGAAGGAACTCGGGCTATGAGTGGGTTTTCTATTTTGTTTCGCTCACTCTATTGTAAAGTTATTCTTTTGAGGCGTTTAGCCGACGAGCACCTGTTAGCTCGATGCACTTTTACTTACTGTCTGCCTACGGGCTGTAAACATGATTAACAAATCCTAGGGTTGATCATGTATGACTTAACTCTTGCTAGTCCTCGCATTTTGTACGACTAGCTTCATGATCAGCTGAATATGTAATATTTGGGACGCCTTTTATTGTATATTTAATGATCATACATCTTGTAATTATATTATTTGCTTGAGATTGAGACAATAGGCTTGACCTTAAGAGACTGTTGGCTTGTAAGAAACCCTCATATCTAGACAGCCGTGACCGTATAGTTGAGATGTATTCTATTTCAATATACGTAGCTGGCTATGTCTGCCCCCGCTCTCCAGTATTCTGGTTCTGGGGCGTGACAACTGGTGTCCTCCTTAAATCAAAAATTTTAAATAATAATAATAATAATAATAATAATAATAATAATAATAATAACACCAACTCTAAATAATATTAATACAGAAATAATAATAATACTATTTATATATACAGTAAAATTCATAATATATAGTCTGCATTTATTAATATAGCAACTAGTATAATAGTAGAATATCATTAATAATGACTCATCGGCTGTAGAAAAGTCAATTCAAAGAAAAAAATAGAAGTAAATAGAAGAGAGAGAGAGAGAGATGACCAAAACCATAAAAGAAGAACTTTATAGCTAAAAGAAAGGAAAAAAGAGAACGGGAGTGAGAAAAGGGAAAGGAGAGATGGGGGTTCTCACCTACGGCTTGGTCGGCGGCGGAACATCGCACGATTCTCGATGGGCGCCCGACCAGGGAGGACACCGCACGCTCGGGTGCGGCGCCTACTCGGTGGTGGAGGCTTCGGTGCTCCGCCCCGGATCTGGTGGAGGCGTGTCGAGCCGGCGGGGAGAGGAGGTCGGGCTGACGCTGATTCGTGCCAGATCCGAGGGGAGGAAGAAGGGTTTACCGGTGGTGGGTCGTTCCCGTGCTGCGTGGCTCCAGTCGCTGTCCCGGCGATGATTTCGGGTGCGGGACCTGCGGGGCCAGACGGTGGTGCTGCCACAGGATTTTGGTGGAGTTCGGCCGTGGCGAGCGCATTCGCGTGGGAGGTTCTCCCGTTCAGGGGTTGGTTGAGGCGGCAAGGTCGCAACGGAGAGGTCCGGGGCAGCGCTGCGCCGGTTGAGCATCGGCTTGCGTGGAGGGGCGCGACAGGAGGGCGCAACACGCTTGCGTACCACGACGGCGATAGGTGGCTGCCCAGATCTATGGCCGACGACGGCGTTGGGGAGTACAAACACTGGAGGTGAGGATTATTGTAGCGAAGGTTTATTTGTTTCCTTCTTCTTCTTTTTCCTTTGCTGTGGCTGATAGTCGGGCTTGGGGTGGCCGATAGGTGTGGTAATGGTGAGGTTCTGTTCGACGAAAAGGAAGGGGAACGGTGGCGACGTTGGTGTTGATGGGGATTAGGAGACGGAGACATTGCGGTGGATGTGAGGATGGTGATGCGGAGTTGACTGGTGGTACAGGTGGTTACGATGGGCGATGGGCATCGTGGTCGCGATGGTGGCGATGATGATGAGAGGGTTCTGGCGGGGTGGTCGGGAGGCGAGGCGACGGGTGACAGGGATCGGGATCGAATGTTATGGTGATGGTGGTCGAAGGTTGCGGCTGAAGACGGAGAACGGAGACGGATTAGGGATAGAATTCGATTGTGTCGGGGGTGTGTCTGATACGAGAAATAATCTACATGTATAAGGAATGGAATAAGTCGGTAGATACAGACACGGTGCACAATACAATTGGGTGGAGGAAATTTGGATTGTAGAAATTATGGAAAAAGATGGCATGGAGCCTCTCCTTATATAGGAGGTGAACTCCTCTAGTTGGATAAGGACTTGAATAGTTTAAATTCCCATAGATAGTTCTCAATATAGTTTAAATCGGTTTAAACGAATTAATTCAAAATATATATATATATATATATATATATATATATATATATATATATATATGTATATATATATATATATATATATCTACTTAAATTAGGCCAATAAATCCGAAAAATAAAATTTCAAATTTAATCACCATAACTATTTAAATATTAAATCAAGCGATATTTAAATTACCTTTCTTCGAAATAATAAAATAATGATAATACTAAATTTCGAAAATTCTAATATATATATACATGAATTAATTTTTATGAACCTCGCACACAATATTTACAAAATCATAGTTTTCTAAGTTACTACTATATTTAAACAATAAAATAAATAACCTTTTTATAATATAAAATAAAGTTTTTGGCAAATCTCCATGTGACTCCTTTTACGACTTTTAAGGAAATTAAAAATATTTATCACATACTATTTTAAGCTATACTGCTTTTATATACATAAAATAATATTTTATAAAATGTGTACCTCGTACACATTTGCACTCGACGAGCAAATACGAAAATGCAAATTCGCATGCGACGAACAATTATGAGAACTTGAACTTGCACGTGCCGTACAAATATGAATTACAATTTAAGTACCATTAAATACAAATTTTTTTAAAAAAAATATAGTAGAAATTTAGGGGGTTTACAGTACCTCAAACGGTGCCATCTGGATACTGACCTAAAAATTGTTATTGTAGGAGAACTCCACTAGATGCAGGTGATCTTGAAGTCAAGTGTACAGGATCGTAACATATCCTCGAGAGTTTGAATCATGAGCTCCGACTGACCATCTGTCTGCGGATGATAAGCTGACCTAAACTTGAGACGAGTCCCCTAACTCTCTTGAAGACTCCGCCAAAAGTACGATGTAAATCTCGAATCTCTGTCAGACACGATATTGACTGGCACTCTATACAATCTGACTATCTGTCTGAGATACATCTCTGCTAGCTGATCCGTCGACTGACTAATTCTGAAAGGGAGAAAATGAGCTACATTGGTAAGTCCGTCAACTATAACCCATATAGCATCTCTCCCAGCTAGGGATTTAGGTAACCTAGTTACAAAATCCATGGTAATATGTTCCCATTTCCATTCTAGAATCGGTAAAGGTTGAAGAAGTCCATCTGGCCTCTGATGTTCAGCCTTGACTTGCTGGCAAACCAAACAACGAGAGACAAACCGGGCTATCTCCCTATTCATGCAATTTTACCAAAAATGCTGACGGATATCACGATACATCTTCGTACCACCGGGATGAATTGAATACTATGAACTGTGGGCTTCCACCATGATCTCTTGGTGTATATTTTAGTCATTTTACAATTTGGTGTATATTTTTAGTCATTTCACAATTTGGTGTATATTTTCTAGGATAAGGGTATTTTAGTCATTTCACAATTTGGTGTATATTTCTTTTTTCTTTTAATATGATGTTGTATTTATTAGTAGTCTAACTAATCATTAGTCAAGGTAGACACCATTTAGATTGACTTGACCAATTAGTTTGATTAATTAGACTCTAGTCATGACCAAGTTAGATACAAGTCTTGATTAGGGCCAAACCAGTTAGCCCACTTAAGGACCCACCTAATACTAAGTGTAATGAAAGGATTAGGGCTAATCTAATGCCTATTTAACCCCATTTATCCCCAAAATGGCAACCACCATTAATTTAGGATTTTCATCCGTTCCTCCATTCAATCCTCTTCCAAATTTCCTCCTCCATCCTCCATTTGTTGGGCAAAGGCTTGGGGAAGCTCAAAGAGGCTAAGAGAAGGCCTTAGCATGGATTTGAAGGCTCCTTCTCCATCCATTTCCCCCAATTTCATGCAAATTTGTAAAGGCTCCTTCCTACATAGATATAACCCTCTAAATTTATATTTTCATGGTCAAATTTTATGCATTCATATAGGAGACCCCTCCCATGACTAATAGGAAGTATTTTGGGGTCCTAATGAGTCCTATTGTGATGGTTACAAGGAGTTTAGTGTCCATTAGAGGGATACTTCAAGTGATGCCCACCAAGTGCATGTAGAAATGTCAAAAAGGCCATTAGGTTCTGTTTTTTAGTTTTGTTGCTGGAATATAGCTTGGTTTTCATTGGAATAGGAGTAATGAAGCTCTAAAATGTTATAGATTAGTGTATGAATGTACACTTTGTATATGTAAGAAAATATAAGTGGTGAATATATGTTTTATACATACTATATATATATATATATATATATATATATATATATATATATATATATATATATATATAAATATATATATATATAGACATTCGTGGAGGTAGCGAAAGAAACTCGCAACCTATCCAAGGGAAACTATGCCAAAATTTGCATAGAACTCGACATCTCGAAGGACCTGTCCGACCACATCCAATTCACGCTCAACAACAAGATCCACACTCAGCAAATCATCTATGACAACAATATCATCTATTGCAAACACTGTCGTATGTGCGGTCATTCTTTAGAGCATTGCGTTCACGCCCACCCAAAGCTTAAAAGAAAAGGTGCTAGAAAAACGGTCCCTGATAAAAAATCCTATTAAGCCTCTACAATCCCCTCTCCTCCCTCAACCCAACACCCACATCAGATTCGGAGACAACTCCGACAATGCAGAGTTCCTGGAGCTGATTCTCCAAGAAAAAATCGACGTCCTACCCAATCACCCAGACATCTCCCTCAGCAACAGCTTCGACAACCTAGCTACGTTACAAGAAGATGAACTCCAAGATTTAGATCCCTCCTCCCCTGGAGACCCTCCAGTAGAACTCGACAGCTAGCAGACAACCCAGCAGAGACACCGGCAGCCGCGTGTAACGAGGAGATCCCCCAAACCGTTGCGACTACCACCTCCCCCACTGTCCCCTCCATACCTATTCTGGGAATCAACAGCCGTACGGATTCATTGGCCAACCTGGGACAGGCGTCGGCAGCCAGAGCTCAACAGGCCCTGGACGCCAGGATTCTCTCCTCTGTCAGCACTCTGGGAGTTACTATTGACACGATAGGAGAGACCCACACTCACACCTCAGAGGAGACAATCATATCCACCAAAGGAGACGGGAAACCCGCACCCAAACCCAAACCTAAAACACAAAACAAAGGAATTAGTAAGAGGACAGTTCCTTTCCTCAATTTCTGGAGCCAACACCCGTACTTCAAGAACATCGTCATAGATGCCTGAAGAAGCGTAGACTCTCTAGACCCCCTCATTCGTGTGGCCGACAAACTGAAAGCCACCAGAAAGCACTCACGGTTTAGAGTAAGCAAGCTTTCGGGGATATTTTCTAGGCAGTTCGAGAAGCGAAAGATGATGTGACTAGAGCGGAGGCTCTCTTCGCGGTCAACAGATCCCTAGGTGCCAGGTCTTCCTTAAACTTTACCAGGGCCCTTCTTAAATTCTGTCTGTAGATAGAAACCGAATTCTGGAAGCAGAAAGCTATACTAACCTGGGACAGTAAGGGTGACAAAAACACCAGCTACTTCCATGCATGTGTCAAGGGTCGCAGGCAGAAACTCACCCTGCACCAGATAGCTGACGATAACGGGGACATCCTGAAAGACCAACGGAGCATCCAACTGGCGGCCACCAGCTTCTACTCCCGACTATTCGTGAAGGAATCCATCATCAGAGATGCTGACTTCCTCGCGGAGATCCCGCACCTCATCGAAGATAGAGACAACACCAGGCTAGAAGCCTTCCCCACCGAACAAGAGGTTAAAGAAGCGATCTGGGATCTCAATGAACATAGCACCCCTGGACCAGACGGGTTCACGGAAGTGTTCTTCCGTATATTCCGGGACATCATTAAAGCAGATATCCACGAGGCGGCCATCGCCTTCTTCCAAGGCGCCAGGTACCCAAGATCTATTTCAAGTACTAACTTGATCCTCATTTCCAAACAGGAGAACCCAGAGACATTCAGAGACTTTCGACCGATCAGCCTATGCACCTTCACCAACAAAATCATCTCTAAGATCATCGCCACTCGAATGACAGACCTCCTCCCCAGAATTATTTTAGAGGAGCAAAGTAGCTTTGTTCGGTATCACGCCCCAGACCCGAAATCCCGGGTGATGGGGACGGGCTTGGCCAGCTACGTATTACGGGTAGAAGAAATACCGAATAATACGATCAATACTGTAAACTAGACAAGGGGGTGCATACTATATACAAGTCTCGCTAGGGTCACATGACATCTATATCTCAATCAATGAATTAAGAAGCAGTAAATAAAGAGCATATACATGATAAAGCAGTAAGGCGTCCCAAACGCTCGGCCAAAATGTTCTTGAGATCTGGCTTTACAAAATATAGCCAGATGATATGATAAGGTATACACAATCGCTATCAGCTGCAATCTGAATTAATTACAATTATGTAAAAGCAAGTGCTAGACAGTCCGACTAACAGGTCGATGCCAAAATGACAAAAGTAAAGTAAAGAACAAGACGAGTAGGGAGTCAAGGAACCCACTCGTGGCCTCCTGCGGTCATCCTTCTAGTATTGACCATCTTGAGGGTAGAAGTAAGCTGAGTCCTCGGGAGCTGGCTCTAGATCTGGCCATACAAAACCAGAGAGGTTAGACCTCCAATAGCAAGTACCACAAAGGAAGCACGACATGAAGGATTAAAACCAGCAATAAGAGTTAAGGATAGAAATGAGATAAATAAATCTTTGCCTCTTACTAAGGTACGCCTAGCGTCTTGACACTCCGAACCAACTCCCCAACCAAACAAGGACAGAAGTTGGCCCGTCATGTCAGGACGTTCTGTTTACCTCAATAGTTGGCAAAGTAGGATTCAACCCACAATCAAATCAGTTTAAGCGACCAGGCAATTATTACGCTTTACTACTTGTGGGCTCCAAGTTACCCTGGAAGCATGTATTAGGGAATTTCTCAGTTCTTACTATAGACAAACAAGGCTGGTCGATCCAATAGTCGGTTGCGCCATGCGGGGAAACGAGTCCCAGCGGGACGCTCGTCGATCGGGAAAAGTAAACTAGATACCACTCCCTGCCCGTGTGGTAGATATGCAGTATCCGTGGAAACCAGCCGGCGTGTCGGGACACTATTTGTCCCAATGATGGCCGTCATATAAGAACTCAGAAATCTATTCTCTCCATGCAGTAATTATTTTATTTAGCTTAGTTGGCCCTATGTTAATTGAAATCTCATGCCGTGGACCATGAGTATTTCGCATGAGTACTTTCGTACAAGGTACGATATACGTAACTCTACAATGATGCCAGTGCAGTTAGGTTGTAGGTCCTGCATAGCGTAATGCAACAATCAAACCTATCCACGGGATAATCATGCCTTGACAGTAGGATACACGTGCTGCTTTTGTAATATGAAATTAATTATCGGTGCCATAGCACCTACTCAATATTATGTAAATTCATGTACATAATTATAAGTTGGAAATCAGCACGGGTACATTGTCAATGATCGGGATCAGCCAGTCGTTTTTAGTGGTTCATACTTGAACGTGTCCCATTCAGTACAATAAGACGACTAGCCAGTCTCTTAGTTCCAGACATAGGAACACATGATCAATATTAAGTCAGGATAACAATCATTGTCAATTCGTGACAAGGCATAGTAGTCAAAAGTTCTATATCAAGAATAAAAGAAACTTGCATAAAATAGTTGGTAACATATTCTTGAAGCCAAAAAAAAAGATCTACAACTTTCATGTTGGGAGTTAGGAGAAATTCGGGCTAGAAAATAGTCAAAAAGAGCATCAAACAATCAAAATCAGCCAAAATTAGCCTCATGCGGCTCAACACTATGCAGCTCATGCGGCTCAAAAATGCTCATGCGGCCAGAAATGCTCATGCGGCTTAAAAATGCTCATGCGGCCAGAAATGGTCATGCGGCCAGAAATGCTTATGCGGCTCAAAAATGCTCATGCGGCCAGAAATGGTCATGCGGCCAGAAATGCTTATGCGGCTCAAAAATGCTCATGCGGCCAGAAATGGTCATGCGGCCAGAAATGCTTATGCGGCTCAAAAATGCTCATGCGGCAAGAAATGGTCATGCGGCCAGAAATGCTCATGCGGCTCAAAAATGCTCATGCGGCCAGAAATGGTCATGCGTCCAGAAATGCTTATGCGGCTCAAAAATGCTCATGCGGCCAAAAATGGTCATGCGGCCAGAAATGCTTATGCGGCTAGGCACTATTCATCTTCCCTGCCAAAATCAGGACAGATGAACATAGAAGTTTGACCAAAATTATTTTGGCCATAACTTCCTCAAATCAAGTCGAAATCTAACTTTTTAAAAACCAAAATTGGGTAGAATTGAATTCTCTACAACATAGAACAATCAAAACATGGAAATGATGAAGTTTGATTGATCAAAACTCAAAAAAACCGAAAAAGAGAAAAACTTAGATCTACACAAAACTAACCATGGAAAACAAAAACTACAAGACCTAAACATGTAGAAAAAGAAGAGACAAACACAATGGACAAAAAAAATAGGGATGCATGAAAGCCTTCATGATGTGCAAGATGTACTTGCCTCTCACAAGTGGGTTAGGATTTGATGGAGGAGTAAATGTGAATGAATGAAGAAAGAGAATGAAAGAAGAAGTTTTATATCAAGGTCAAGTGGATCTCCACCATTCATTCTTTCCACCAAATTCAAGCCATCCATTCCTTTCCATGTTGAACCAAACCGAACCAAGTTGGTTTACCATGAACCAAAATGAACCAAGAGCCAAGAAAAAGTAGAAAATAAAATACAAAAAAATAATTAGCATGAAATTAAAAGAATTAAATACAAAATAAATGCACGACAGATACTAAATAAATTCGGGCAAGCGGTATACGTATAATAATACACATTTCGGGAACAGGGAGTGACATCTCTACCCACCTTAGATAAATTTCATCCTCGGAATTTCAAATCCAAGCAGGTTAGAAATATCAGGGCCAGGCACAAGCAATACAGCACGCAATCAATCACCCTATGATACCAATCAGCCACTAGTCTGCAACTATACTATCAATCTATGATACCAAGTCACTAATCATACGGGGATATACGTGTGGAATCAAGACAATCAAGGCATATGGAAATAAAATATACCTTGTGAGTCAAACAAATACAGGTACCGCGATCGGATATCATCCTTCCACTCTCACGTTGACTCTCCTAAGGAGTGATGGCCCCAAGCAACACGAACAAGGTTAATTATTCGGTTCTTGAGTATCTTCTCCCTTCGGTCCAAAATAGACACAGGCTGCTCCTCATAAGACAGGTTGGTACCCACAACCAGCTCAGAATGATCGAGGATATGACTTGGGTCCGATACATACCTACGTAACTGAGATACGTGAAATATATCATGCACCTCTCTTAACGAAGGTGGAAGGGATAAACGATAAGCAACATCGCCTATCATATCAAGGATAACGAATGGGCCCACGTACCGCGGACTCAACTTTCCGCGAACACCAAATCTAATGACTCCTCGGGTAGGCAAAATCCGCAAGAACACGTGGTACCCAACAGAAAATTCCAACGGCCTGCGATGCTGGTCTGCCCAATCATGATGCCGATCCTATGCAACTCGAAGTCGCTATCTAATTCCCTTAACAACTTTAACTTTATGGACAATCATCTCTGGTCCCAACATCTTTCTTTTCCCAATATCATCCCATTCCAACGGCGATCTACACTTCTTACCATACAGTACCTCGAACGGAGCCATTTGAATACTGGCCTGGTAACTGTTATTATATGAAAATTCTATTAAGTGCAGGTGACTCTCCCAGGATCCTCTAAAATCTAAAGTGCAGGCTCGTAACATATCTTATAAGGTCTGAATGGTTCTTTCTGATTGCCCGTCCGTCTGCGGGTGGTAAGCCTTACTGAATCTTAACTTGGTACCTAGGCTCTGATGTAAACTCTTCCAGAAATACGACGTAAAACGGGTATCTCTATCCGACACGATACTGATAGAAACTCCATGTTGCCTGACGATCTGCTGCATGTACATCTCTGCTAGCTTTTCTGTAGTCTTCCCTACTCTGAAGGGAAGGAAATGTACTACCTTTGTAAGTCGATCCACTATAACCCAGATGGCATCCTTACCACTAGGTGACCTCGGTAATCCAATCACAAAGTCCATTATGATGTGCTCCCACTTCCATTCAGGGATAGGAAGTGGCTGTAATAATCTTGCTGACCTCTGTTGCTCTGTCTTCACTTGCTGACATATCAAGCAACGGAAGACGAATCTAGCTATCTCCCTCTTCATTCCGTTCTACCAGAAATGTTGTTTAATATCCCTGTACATTTTGGTACCTCCCGGGTGAATAGAATACTGAGAACTATGGGCCTCTGCCATAACCTCCTGTCTGATATCTCCACTAGGCACACATAGACGCGATCCATACCTAAGTATTCCATCCTCATGAATTTTCATCTCCTTCCGGAGTCCTGACTCACATTCTGTCCTGAGCTTCTGAATCCTTGGGTCCTGTGTCTGAGCTGTCTTGATCCTGTCTACCAAGTCAGATTGAACTTGTAGACTAGCCAAGATCCCTACATCTCCAGGAAGTATAACCTCAATGCCCATCTCTCGAAGATCCTCTAAAATCTGCTTCTGTGATGTCAACATGAATGTACTGCCCCTTCTACTGAGGGCATTCGCTACTACATTAGCCTTGCTCGGGTGATACTGAAGCTCTACCTCGTAATCCTTGATCAATTCCAACCATCTCCTCTGTCTCATATTCAGCTCCTTCTGAGTAAAAATATACTTTAAGCTCTTGTGGTCGGTGAATATATCTACTCGATTGCCGTACAGGTAATGCCTCCAAAGCTTCAAGGAAAATACTACGGCCGCCAACTCCAAATCATGAGTCGGATAATTCTTCTCGTGGTCCCGAAGTTGTCTAGATGCATACGCTATCACCTTTCCATATTGCATGAGGACACATCCAAGTCCCTTACCTGACGTATCATAATATATATTAAAACCTTCGGGTCCAACGGGCAATATAAGTATAGGTGCCGAGATCAATTTATGCTTCAAACTCTCAAAGGATGCCTGACACTCTGCCGACCAGACAAATGGCACATCCTTGTGTGTCAAACGGGTCATGGGTGCTAAAATTCTTGCAAAATCTGACACGAACCTTCGGTAATATCCTATCAATCCCATGAAACTCCACACATCTGCTACTGTCTTAGGTACTGGCCAACCTTCTACGGCCGTCACTTTCTTAGGATCCACTGATACTCCGGCCCCTGATATGATATACCCCAGGAATGAAATTCGATCTGACCAAAACTCACATTTACCGAGCTTGGCGTACAACTAGTTTTCTTTCAAAACCTGCAATACCTTCCTGAGGTGACCTTCATGCTCTTCTTCGTTGGCTGAGTAAACGAGAATGTCGTCGAGGAACACAACGACAAATTGATCAAAGTATGGCTTAAAGATGCGGTTCATCAAATCCAGAAATATTGCTGGAGCATTGGTCAATCCAAATGGCATAACTAAAAATTCGTAATACCCGTACTTCGACCTGAATGTTGTCTTGGGAATATCCTCTTCTCGAACTCTAACTTGATGATATCCTGACCGAAGATCTATCTTGGAAAATACTCTGGCTCTGCTCAACTGATCAAACAAGTCGTCGATCCTCGGTAGTGGGTACTTGTTCTTTAATGTTGCCGCATTGAGTTTCCTATAGTCAATGCACAATCGGGATGACCCATCCTTCTTCCCTACAAGTACCACTGGTGCTCCCCATGGTGATTCACTGTCCCGAATGAACTTCTTTGCCTTCAATTCTTCTATATGCTGGTATACCTTGGCCTGCTCTGAATCTGGCATTCTGTAAACTCGATTCGACACCGGTTCGGTCTCTGGCACCAATTCTATACTGAACTCGACATCTCTCTTTGGTGGTAAACCAGGTAGTTCTTTCGGAAATACATCAAGAAACTCTCCCACTACCTTCGGGACTTGAACTCTTTCTAATGCTGCTACGACTTTGCCTGCCAACTGTTCTGTTCCCGCCTGACCAAAGCGAACTATCCCATGCCTGAAATATCAAAAGATACGCTCCCTCTATGGCAATCTATTATAGCATGACTGTCTTTCAGCCAGTCCATGCCCAAGATAACATCAAAATTTTCCATAGAAAATTCTATCAATCTAGCGGGTAAGGAACACCCGCACACTACGACTCTATATGCTGGAATAATCCTACTAACTCCTACAAGCCCATTAACAGTGAGTATATTCAACCTCTCTGACAATGCCTCAAATTCTATTCCTGGTCGTGTTGCAAATCGTGTAGATACAAATGAATGTGACATTCCTGAATCAAATAATGCTACTGCGGGATAGGAGGAGACGAGAACGTTACCTGCCACAACGTTCCCCGATGCCAATGCCTCCTCCAAGGACAGATTGAATGCCTGTCCTTGGCCTCCATGCTGATTTCCCTGCTGTGGCCCTGCCTGGTGTTGCTGCTGGCCCTTGCCTCGATGATGCTGGGGTGGTCTCTGGTGTTGCTGCTGTATCGGCGGTCCTTGCTGTCGAAACATCTGAGCTTGCGTCAATAACGGGCGTTGAGCCAACGGTTTTACTGCCACCGCTGGCCCTCGATACTGGCCTGCCCCGGGTGCTGGCAGGGCAAAAAATGGTTGCATTGGCCCTCCTGGCCTCGAACTCATGGGGCAACTGGAAACCCGGTGATCCAGACTCCCACATACCAAGCATAACCCATTAAATGCCTGGCATATATTCTTAGTGTGCCCTGCCTTCCCACAATAAGTACAACCCGTGGGTGGCTGCTGATTCTTCCTCTGCTGCTGTTGCTATCTGGCTGGGGGTGCCAGCCCTTGTACTGCCATATCGTGAATGCGGACGCCAGGGGGCGGTGCTGTCGATCGGGGTGCTACTCTTCCTCCTCCATCCATCTGGCTGTGAGACCTCTTCTGGCCCCCAGCCCTAGTCGCCATCCTTTGGATAGTGATCTCATGCCTCCGGGCCGCCGTTAGTATCTCATCAAAAGTCTGGTAGTTATGCCCCTCTAACAGTTGCAAGAGTTTAAGATGAAACCCTTGTTGAAACCTTATGGCCCTCTGGCTCTCCGTGGCTACCATCTCCGGGGCAAACCTACTCAATCTGCAGAACTCCGCTGCATAAGCATCTACGATCTTCCCAGCCTGCTTGAGGCTGATGAACTTCTGCTGTAGCTCGAATTGAGCTACCACTCCATAGTACTTGGTCTTGAATCTGGTAGAAAAATTGTCCCATACAATAGGACGCCTGGCACCCACTTCCTCTGATTTCTACCAATCACGGGCGAGATCCTGGAGTAACAACTTTACTTTGTCCACTTGCTCCTCCGCTGGAACTTTGGCTGCCTTCAAAATAGCCTCAATATCCTTGAGCCACGTATCTGCTGTGATAGCATCTTCTGTACCTTCAAAACTTCGGGGGTTGTACTTGTAGAATCGGGTCGATGCTCCTGAATTAGTCCTCACTCCTCTTTCTAATGCCGTCTGCAAGCCTTGATTAATTAACACATTCTGCTCTTGTTGTTGGGCATGCATCTGTTGCTGGACCAACATCTGATGTTGCTGCGTAGCCATCATCCCTCTGATGGTCTCTAGGAGGGCTGGTGTATCTACTGCCCCCGGAGTGGGTAGAATCATCGGTGAGATCGAAACCTCCGGATATTACGACCCAACGGCTGGCTCTACTATCACCTCTGCTTGGACATGCTCTTGGGGAAGCACTGGCCCTTACTGCTGACCAGCATGGTCCTGCTGCTCTGGTTATTGCTGCTTTGACGCGGACGAGAAGCCCCTAATACAAGGGACATGAGAACAATCAAACGACCGGACAGGAAAGATCAACGAAGTCAAGGAATACCGGGATGTCAAGATAGGATCGAGAGCAACGAATCATGAGATCAAAGGAAGAACATGTGTGATTGAGACCTACTATAAAATAAAAGCACCCCACAAGTCTGAAAATAGACCTGCATGGGCCACCACTAAAACCTTGTCACGCCCCAGACCCGAAATCCCGGGGGACGGGGACGGACTTGGCCAGCTACGTATTGCGGGTAGAAGAAATACCAAATAATACGATCAATGCTATAAACTAGACAAGGGGGTGCATACTATATACAAGTCTCGCTAGGGTCACATGACATCTATTGTCTCAATCAATGAATTAAGAAGCAGTAAATAAAGAGTATATATGATAAAGCAGTAAGGCATCCCAAACGCTCGGCCAAAATGTTCTTGAGATCTGGCTTTACAAAACATAGCCAGATGATATGATAAGGTATACACAATCGCTATCAGCTGCAGTCTGAATTAATTACAATTATGTAAAAGCAAGTGCTAGACAGTCCAACTAACAGGTCGGTGCCAAAACGACAAAAGTAAAGTAAAGAACAAGACAAGTAGGGAGTCCAGGAACCCACTCATGGCCTCCTGCGGTCATCCTTCTAGTATTGACCATCTTGAGGGTAGAAGTAAGCTGAGTCCTCGGGAGCTGGCTCTAGATCTAGCCATGCAAAACCAGAGAGGTTAGACCTCCAATAGCAAGTACCACAAAGAAAGCACGACATGAAGGATTAAAACCAGTAATAAGAGTTAAGGATAGAAATGCGATAAATAAATCTTTGCCTCTTACTAAGGTGCACCTAGCGTCTTGACACCCCGAACCAACTCCCCAACCAAACAAGGACAGAAGTTGGCCCGTCATGTCAGGACGTTCTGTTTACCTCAATAGTTGGCAAAGTAGGATTCAACCCACAATCAAATTAGTTTAAGCGGCCAGGCAATTATTATTGCTTACTACTTGTGGGCTTCAAGTTACCCTGGAACCATGCATTAGGGAATTTCTCAGTTCTTACTATAGACAAACAAGGCTGGTCGATCCAATAATCGGTTGTACCATACGGGGAAACGAGTCCCAGCGGGACGCTCGTCGATCGGGAAAAGTAAACCGGATACCACTCCCTGCCCGTGTGGTAGATATGCAGTATCCGTAGGAACCAGCCGGCGTGTCGGGATACTATTTGTCCCAAGGACGGCCGTCATGTAAGAACTCGAAAATCTATTCTCTCAATGCAGTAATTATTTTATTTAGCTTAGTTGGCCCTATGTTAATTGAAATCTCATACCGTGGACTATGAGTATTTCATATGAGTACTTTCGTACAAGGTACGATATGCATAACTCTACAACGATGCCAGTGCGGTTAGGTTGTAGGTCCTGCATAGCGTAATGCAACAATCAAACCTATCCACGGGATAATCATGCCTTGACAGTAGGATACATGTGCTGCTTTTGTAATACGAAATTAATTATCAGTGCCATAGCACCTACTCAATATTATGTAAATTTATGTACATAATTATAAGTTGGAAATCAGCACGGGTACATTGTCAATGATCGGGATCCGTTCTCAATGGTTCATACATGAACGTGTCCCATTTAGTACAATAAGACGACTAGCCAGTCTCTTAGTTTCAGACATAGGAACGCATGATCAATATTAAGTTAGGATACAATAATTGTCAATTCGTGAAAAGGCATGGTAGTTAAAAGTTCTATATCAAGAATAAGAGAAACTTGCATAAAATAGTTGGTAACATATTCTTGAAGCCAAGGAAAAGATCTACAACTTTCATGTTCGGATCTAGAAGAAATTCGGACCAGAAAACAGTCAAAAAGAGCATCAAACAATCAAAATCAGCCAAAATTAGCCTCATACGGCTCAACACTATGCAGCTCATGCGGCTCAAAAATGCTCATGTGGCCAGAAATGCTCATGCGGCTAAAAAATGCTCTTGCGACGAGAAATGGTCATGCGGCCAGAAATGCTTATGCGGCTCAAAAATGCTCATGCGGCCAAAAATGGTCTTGCGGCCAGAAATGGTCATGCGGCCAGAAATGCTTATGCGGCTCAAAAATGCTCATGCGGCCAGAAATGGTCATGCGTCCAGAAATGCTTATACGGCTAGGCACTATTCATCGTCCCTGCCAAAATCAGGACAGATAAACATAAAAGTTTGACTAAAATTATTTTGGCCATAACTTTCTCAAATCAAGTCGAAATCTAACTTTTCAAAAGCCAAAATTGGGTAGAATTGAATTCTCTACAACATAGAACAATCAAAACATAGAAATGATGAAGTTTGATAAATCAAAACCCAAGAAAATCGAAAAGAAAAAAAACTTAGATCTACACAAAACCAACCATGGAAAACAAAAACTACAAGACCTAAACATGTAGAAAAAGAAGAGACAAACACAATGAACTAAAAATAAATGGGGATGCATGAAATCCTCTATGATGTGCAAGATGTACTTGCCTCTCACAAGTGGGTTAGGATTTGATGGAGGAGTAAATGTGAATGAATGAAGAGAAAGAATGAAAGAAGAAGTTTTATATCAAGGTCAAGTGGATCTCCACCATTCATTCTCTCCACCAAATCCAAGCCATCCATTCCTTTCCATGTTGAACCAAACCGAACCAAGTTGGTTTACCATAAACCAAAATGAACCAAGAGCCAAGAAAATGTAGAAAATAAAATACAAAAAAATAATTAGCATAAAATTAAAAGAATTAAATACAAAATAAATGCATGACAGATACTAAATAAATTCGGACAAGCGGTATACGTATAAAAATATGCATTCCGGGAACGGGAAGTGACATTCGGGACAGGAACATCCAAGACAACATCATGCTAGCCCATGAAATGATCACGTGCATGAAGCTCCCAGCCAGAGGTGGGAACATCGCTATCAAACTGGACATGGAAAAGGCTTATGACAGACTCGACTAGCAGTTCATGATTTGGGTCATCAGAGCCTTCGGGTTCTCGGAAACCTGGACTAATATTGTTTGGAGATCGATCAGTAATTCATGGTTCTCTACAGTAATCAACGGGCAAGCCGAGGGTTTTTTTAAAGCCAGCCGTGGAGTGAGACAAGGGGACCCCTTATCGTCCACCATTTTCATCATTGCTGTAGAAGCACTAAGCAGAAGCCTGAACAAGATGGTGACAACCCCGAACTTCTACCATTTCTACACCGCCAGCGGCTGTCCGATCATTACCCACCTCGCGTATGCCGACGATATCCTCAACTTCTCCTCCGGAGACGTCGGATCCGTGGAAGTTATCTATAACGCGCTGAAAAGATGCACGATGTGCTCGGGCTAGCGTGTCAACCCCAATAAAAGTGTGATCTACGTTCACCACAAGGCCAACAGAGATCAAACAACAACCCTCACCAACATCACATCATTCGATGTCTCGTATTCGCCTTTCACATACCTTAGCTGTCCACTAGTGTATGGGAAATCGAACGCAGGCATGGTCGAAGGTCTGGTGTGTAAAATCAGAAAAAAACTTGAAGGGTGGCACAACACTACGTTATCGCCAAGTGGCAAGATAATTTTGATCAAATATGTTCTCACATCCTTCCCCATATACACCCTAGAAGCTTGGTCCCCTCCGAAGAAGGTGCTAACCAACATCGAGAAACTATTCTCCAACTTCTTCTGGGGTCACTATGAAAGAAAGAACAAGCATCATTGGGCCAGCTGGGATACCATAGCCAAGCCCACTGGAGAGGGTGGCCTGGGTTTTGATCGGCTGTCACACATTGTTGACGCCTTCTCGATGAATCTGTGGTGGAAGCTCCGAGTTGGCAGGAACCTGTGGACTAGCTTCATGAATACCCGATATTTTAAACACACTCACCCGTCAAATGCAGCCTCTAATTGCCACTCCTCTGCGACATGGAGGTGCATCCTTCATGGCTGTAGCCTCGCTGAACTGGCCATTCGTCTTCAGCTGGGATCTGGCAATTCACATCTCTTCTTTGAACGGTGGGCCGGCGTAGATCTCCTTCCTCGTCTTCCGGCCACCCCGGTCAACAGCAAGATCAGGGAGATCTGGGACACCATGGGGGATTGGAACTGGCATAAGGTGCGAGAATGGGTTAGAACGGGGGGGGGGGATACTCAGCTCAGCAGCTTTAAGTTCACAGACAACCCAGACAGCCTACATTGGTCGGCCGCAACCAACGACGCATTTACTGTGGCCTCAGCTAGAAGCATCGCCCGCGGCCCCGAAACTCTTTCCCCAACCTTGGGTCTCTTCTGGCACACCTGTATCCCAAAAAAATGGTCTTTTCTCATATGGAAGGCTTTTCGAAGGAAGCTTCCAACTGACGACAACCTCAACATCATCGGCTTCAGTTTGGCTTCAGTATGCCATTATTGTAAGGAGAGACAGCAGAAAACGGTTGAACACATCCTCTTCCACATGGATTTAGCGAACAAGACTTGGGATGTCCTATTCCAACGATACGATCAGCCATTTTTGAAGGGGGCTTCAACGATCTTCTGGCCCACTGGACTTTCGCTTTCCTCGGGCATCAGATCGTCGCAGCCGCCATCACTTGGGTCTTGTGGAAGAACATGAACAAACCTAGATACGAGGGCCATCTCTTCTCGACCGACCAGCTCATCTGGGAGACTCTTCGTCAAGCTCACAAAGTCAGCAGGGTTTGCAACCACGGGCACCAGGATTTTTGGGCATCGATTCTCTCCCGAGCTTGGAGAGAGTTTGACTGCTTTTTGTTGTGTTTAGTTCTTTTTCTTACTCTCTCCTCAGTGCTCTTACTTGGAAAGGCTTCGACATTTTGTGCCTTATATAAATAAATCGGGAGAGTTTTTCCAAAAAAATAAAAATAAAAATAAAATAAAATAATATATATATATATATATATATATATATATATATATATATATATATGTAATTGTGTGTTTGGAGGTGATAGTTTTCAGTGAGGTTGCTCTTGCTTTGTCATTTCTAGCAATGTGGCTTGCATCTGCATTCTTGGCCTGGCTTTTGCTTTGCATATGCAAATGCAATCAGCAGCAACAAGAAATGCAGCAACAGCTGCACTTGGCAGTAATGCTTTAGCAAGCAGCAGCAGGGAAGAGCCAGTTAGGCTCTATTTTCAGGCCCCTTGGCCATGAGCCAATGTATAAGCCATTTGGCCAATACCCTGGCCTTAGGCCATAGGCCATAGACTTGTGACCAGAGTTTGAGTTTCGTCAGTGAGATATATTCTGTGTTTGTATGTGTGTGCAGCATATGGGTAATAGGACATTAGCATAGGGGGTGAGATACCTGTATAGTGTCAGTATCCTAGTACCTTGTTACATAGAGTGTTAGTGAGTATCCTAGATATAAACATATGTATGTGTGTACATGATTTAAGTGATATTAGTGAGTGAGGGTGTGACCTACCCTTTCACTGGATGCATTTATACATTTATATATTGTGTGTGAATATAGAACCAATGTGAGTGAGGAGTATACTGTGAGTAGGAGACTAAATTTAGTTGTGAGTATTCCATTGAGTATCCAAGTATCCCAATGTGTCAGTTAAGTACCAGATATTGTTAGGATTTTGAGTGAATAGTATATGAGTGCTAAGTGAAGTCAGTGTAGCAGTGAGAGAGCCAAGTAGGCAGCAGCACAGGTAGGGGCTTGTGCCCTGCAGGTGCAGCCGACCTTGCTGCTTGTAGGCAATAGAGCAGGGGATTCCCCCATGCTCGAGCCCTACATGGTTGGCAGGCCATTAGCCTTCGCAGCCATTGGTTAGGCTTAACAGAAGAGTTTGGATAGCATGGCTCTTAGCCACTGCTCGAGAGATTGGAGAGAAGAGTGCAGATGTGATTTGGGGATATAGTATCAGTACTTGTATATATGTAGATATATGTATAGGGTTTAGAGTTGGGTCTTATGTTCACTATTTTGAGATTTTGAGAGGTTAGGATTTGTGTATCAGTTAAGTGAATGGCCATGGCCATGTTGGCTAGGGGAGGACAGGCCATTTGGTATGTGTGGTTACTTGGCAGTGGGCCAAAAGAATGGCCTGCAGACACTTGGGTGAGTATCTTGGCCATCTAGATTTGGGGGAAAATCCTATCTTAGTGTGGTATCGATTAGAAAGATTTTGGAGTTAGATATTGTTAGTATCTGAGTTAGAATAAGTTAGTATCAGATATAGTGTGGTGGGATGTTAGTGTATCAGTTAAGATATTTGGAGATTTGAGTTGTTAGATATTAAAGTATCTTAGTGTATTGAGTTAGTGTCTAAGTGAATATGAGTAGTTAATGTATCAGTTAGTTCCTTTAGTGTATCCTATAGTGACCAATGTGACGGTATCATATGGTGTGGAGTTGTATGAGGGAGTGAGTGAAATAGGGAATAAATTAGGAGAGGAAAGAAGAGAGCAGGACAGATGGGGGTTGCTGGGCTCTGTTAAACAGAGAGAGCATGAATGTATATGTTATCATTGAGATTTTGGGAAGCATACTATGTAAAAATGAATGAGTCTAGTGAGGAAATGAGTATCAGAGAATGGGAGAGAGAAAGAGGGACCCTGGGTCTATGTTCGAGTAGAGAGGGGAAAGGAAACCAATGTGTTAGTTTTTAGACTCATATATCAGCCATGTATTGATTCATGTATTGATACATGGTATCAGTTGAGAGGAAATATAGATAACGGTTGAGGGTTAGTGAGAACCATTTCATCACTAGCCATTGTCCTAGATCAAGTATCAGTTAGGAGTGTGTGTTAAGTCTTTGGTATCAGCTATGAGGTGAGGGAATGAGAATGCCTATTGGAGATAGTATAGGTATTAGTCTAGTTATAAATAATTAAGAGGGTGAGGGGTTAGGCAGTACTAGGCTAGGCAGATGAAATTGTGGCTTGCTTGCATTGCCTTGCAAGCAACAAGCATGTAGCAAGGATAGCAGTCAGCAGAGGCATTGCCTTGGCTGCATTAGCAGTAAGCAGGCATGCCTAGCATGGGCTTAGCAGCAGCAAATTATAGCCGCAGATGCAGTAAGGGAAACCCCCCTCTATTTTTTTGTGTGGCTATAGGCCTTATGACCCCTTGGCTTGAGTTTAGGAGAGTGAGTTGGTGTTGTCTTGGAGGGTTCTACTGATGCAGCAGGGCATTGTACCATATGGGTGTGTGAAAATATGATGCATGAGTTGTAGGTGTGTTTACATGATGGGCTACAGGAAATGAAAGGCAGCAGGGCAGTGAGAGTGAGAGAGTGTCATGGTTGAGTGTTAAGAGGGCATCCTAGTATCTAAGGTTAGTAACTAAGATACATTTAACTTATGTAAAAGAGCGTCCTAGGACTAATGGATACCAAATCAAGCCATTATAACATCTTAGTGTATATACATATATATGTTAGACATCACCTATCCTAATAGATGAATAGTTGATGGTTATGCCTATCTACCTATAAGGTAAGGTATTGCCTAGGGTAGGAAATGGTCAAGTAGACAATATGTCGGGGTATAAAGGGTTTACCTAGGAATATGAAGGTAAAGGGTATTCGTAGGAAATAGTAATGTAGGATACATACCTATAGGTAAGTATCAAATATAAGAGTTATATGTATAGATAGGGTATCTGGGTAGGTAATGATTTGAATTGGATAACATAACCTAGAATTGACTAGAGGTTGACCATTGTTGACCAGTTCACCAAAAGTTAAACTTTACATAGAATATTGACCTAGATGGCATATCACACACTAGAAAACCATGTTTAACACTGTTAAACCCCATTTAAGATATGTATATCTCATCTATAGGTCTTGTGACTCCACTTTGAGCAACGATTCACATTCATTGGTTAGGACGACAGACGAGTACATTCTCTGATAGTTTTTATTATTTGATATTTTCTATGATGCATGTTATACTAGTGTTCTATCTTGATTTCGACATGATGGACTCACAGATTGGTATTGTATGGATTCCTTGATTTGTGATACGTAGTTTCATGCCTATTGACTTTATTGGACTAATGTATCTACTCTTGACTAATGAAATACATGTAAAAAACTGGATCCATGTGTACTAGTCGGGCAGAAAAATACCTAGGAGACATGTGAACATACCCATTCTATCCCATGGTCTTAATGGAATAATAGCGGCCACATACGGACATGTATGATTTGTCGGATATCACTCTAGCCGTTCACATGTCAACTTGGTATTTCAAAATCACTGGTCTTAAACACTGATTTATTGGATTGTCTGTTGTATACCTTGCATGCCAGGTTTTCCTTTATTACATATCTGTCTGTTTTCATATTTTACATGTTCTCTAAATACATCTAATGCTCGATATTCACTTGTCTTTTTCTTGTACATTGTCGCTATAACCTGATCATCAAGTATTTTATTATTAATATATTTTTATAGTGCTTTTCAATTATTTGGAACTGTTAGAGGAGATGTGCTCATTCCATCCTGACTGGGTAACGTTGATAAAATTTTACAGATGATATAGATGACTGTCCGACCTTCTATGAGCAGGGGTTATGCGAGGGTGGCATGCAGGAGTTTGAGAAGGATCCTGCTCAGTAGAGAGTGCCTTAGATATAGTTTAGAGTATCTAGTATTCATGTTGTATCGGTTTGTTCCGATTGTTAGTTGAGACTTATTTATATTCAGGATATGTAATTATTGTGTTGGACATCTAAACTTGAGTTGTGATAACTTTACCCTTTATTCAGTTATTTCTCTTATTAACTATTTTCATATCGTACTCTATCTTCCTTAGACTTATGATTGAGATTTTATAGATGATTGTCATATTATTCCTCTGTACGGATATGACAGGTTTTATGATTCATATTATTAGTGTTAGATATTGTAGATAACCTATACAATGTTCTACCGTCGATATTGCGACGTAGGCTAGACGTACCTACGTTCTCGTGCCCCTAAACAGGGTACAGGTCGTGAAACTGATGTCGCCACTGGGTACACAAAGACGCCTTCTATGTCGGAGTGTGCCGTCTTCGTAAATGCATAACTCTGCTCTTCATCCCGCTTCACATTCTGTCCTAAGTTGCTGAAGCTTAGAATTCGTTGATTGAGCTATCTTAATCCTCTCAACTATGCTGGACTGAACTTGCATACAGGCCATCAATGCAACGTTGGTAGGAAAAACTATCTCTATATCCATCTTCTGAAGATCTGCTAATAACTCTGGTGTGCTATTAGAAAATAAGCACCTGCTTTTCTACTCAACGCATCAGCAACTACGTTGGCCTTCCCAGGATGATACTGCAGGTTGATATCATAATCCACTAGTAACTCTAGCCATCTTCTCTGACGCATGTTGAGATCCTTCTGGGTAAACACATACTTTAGACTCTTGTGGTCGGTGAAAATCTCTATCCGATCTCCATACGAATAATACCTCCAAAGCTTAAGTGCAAAAACCACCGCTGCTAACTCCAAGTCATGGGTAGGGTAATTTCTCTCATGATCACAAAGCTGACGTGGCGCATAGGCTACTACCTTGTCATGCTGCATTAAGATACATCATAATCCTCTGCTTGAAGTGTCACAATAAACTGAAAATCCTTCAGTCCCATCTGGAAGCGTGAGAATGGGGCCGTCATCAATCCTTGCTTCAACTTCTCGAATGAACTCTGACACTCTGCTATCCAAGCAAATTGTACATCCTTACGGGTTAATTGCATCAATGGTGCTGAAATTTGAGCAAAGTCTGATACAAATCGTCGGTAATAGTCCGCCAATCCCAGAAAACTGCGAACAACAGTACTGGGTACTGACCATGTCTCTATAGCTACTATTTTTTGGGGGTCCACTTCCACTCCATCTCTGTGATGATGTGACCTAAGTACGAGATGCGATCAAGCTAAAATTCACACTTGTTGAACTTTGCGTACAACTAGTGCTCTCTGAGAATCCAAAGGACTACTCGGAGAAGCTGCTCATGCTCTTCTTCATACTTGCTATAGACTAAAATGTCGTCTATAAACACTATCACAAACTGATCCAAATAGGGTATGAATATGCGATTCATGGGATCCATGAATACTGCTGGCACATTGGTCGCTCTGAATGGCATAACAAGAAACTCCCAATGTCAATATTTAGATCTAAATGTCGTCTTCAGGATGTCTTGCTCTCTGACTCTGATCTGATGGTACCCCGACCGCAAGTCAATCTTCGAGAATACTGCTGCTTCACTGAGTTGATCAAATAAATTATCTATCCTTGGTAGAAGATATATGTTCTTGATTGTTATAGAATTCAAGGTACGATAATCAACACATAATCTTGACGTACCATTCTTCTTTTTCATAAGAAGCATCGGGGCTCCCCAATATGATCCACTAGCACGAATGAATCCCTTGATTCTGAGTTCTTCAATCATCTTGTATAGGATCTCTAATTCTGATAGTGCCATTCTGTAGACTCTTTCTGATACTGGTGCCATCACTGGAATTAAATCAATGGTGAACTCTATCTCTCTTTCTGGCGGCATGTCTCGAAGCTCTTTGAGAAATACGTCAGGAAATTCTTCTACTACTCTGGAAAACTGAACTGCTTCTGCTACTGCCATCCGTAAGACTGGTGGAGAAGGTTCTACTTCGCCTCTGGAAAACAAAAACTCTTCTTCGCCGGGAATACCAAAAATAATCCTGCCAATATGGCAGTCTATTCTTGCATACTGATCCTTCAACCAATCCATTCCTAGGACCACATCATAGTCAGCCATCGAAAATTCTATCAACCTAGCGGGAAGCTCTCTACCGCTAACTACGATTCGATATGAGAAAAAGACTCTATCTACTCCCGCAATACCATTGCCAGTAAGTATATTAAGCCTTATATAACGACTCGGGCTCTAGTCCTATCCGTGTTATGAATCGTGCAGACATAAATGAATGCGATACACCTGAATCAAATAATACTGATGCTGGAAAAGAGTTGACAAGAATGGTACCTGGCACCACCTTACCTAATAATAATTTTTTTGCTACTGACAGAGCCATAGCTTGACTCTGTCCTCTTAGTGCTGGTCTCCTCTGCTGGTGACCTCTTTGTCTGTTCTGAACTTGAGCTTGGGCCTGAGCATACTGTTGCGGCCTCTGCTACTGGAATGCTATTGCCTGAGGCGGTAATGGCCTCGGAGGCTGGTACTGTTGTTGCTGCACTGGTGCTGGTCTTCTAACTGATGGATTGGTTAGGGTTGACGAAGATGAACTGGCTCTATGCGGGAAGGACCCTATCATATGGTCCGGTGCCCTACAAGCCAAGCACAACCCTTGTGTTCTACGATACTCTGAAACTACATGCCCAAGCTTCCCACAATGAGAGCAGCCCATTACGAAAGATTGCTTCTGCTTCTATTGCTGAGGGTACGTCGGAGTCGAGTGCTGAATCGATAAAATTGTGGTCGCCCTCCTAGGAGCTCTAATTGTTAAGGCCTTAGCTGCCGGAGCTGGTGCTGACGACTAAGATAACTGTCCATGAGGCCTCTTTCGTCCTCTAGTTCGATCTACTATTCTCTGGGAGGTATATTCATGCCTCCTAGATGCTTCCAAAACAACATCGAAGGTCTGGTTCTCAAACTCCTTCACTGCTAGAATAATCTCTAGGTGGAGTCCCTGCTGGAATCGCTGTGCTCGGTCCAATTTGGTTGCTATCAAGGTGGGAGCAAACCGACTAAGCCTAGAAAACTCGGCCGCATATCCATCGACCATCCTTTCCCTCTGCTTAAGATTGCTAAACCTTGTCTGTAAATCATAGCAAGCTACTGCATCAAAATACTTCGACAGGAATCTATCATTAAATACCGCCCACAAGACAGGCGTTACCAAACCAACTGCTTGTATCGTCCACCAGCTGCGGGCTAAGTCCAACAATTGCAGCCGCACAACTGCCACCCTTTTTTCCTCTGGAATCCTAGTTGCCTCCAGAATGACCTCTATAACCTAAAGCCATGCGTCAGCAACAATAACATCTTCACTGTCGTCAAAAAAAGTAGGGTTCAGGCACTTGAAGCTGTTAGCCGTATTGTTCCCTTGATAACCAACTCTACCCATGGCAGCTTGTTGCAGGCTGGACTAGATGAACTGGTGGCTCTGGATCCCCGGAAGGCATGACTCGGGATGCTGCCCCTGAGTGCTGGGTTTGGTCCCCAGATTGCTGCTGGTTTACTTGTTGTTGCTGGTTCTCTGGCGGTGCTCCACCCGACTGATCGGTAGGACCAGGAATAATGTCAATGAAGAAAATGACATGGGAAATAATAAGGAAGGACCAAGATAGATCAAGGATAAAGCACCATATCAGGTCAAGATTCAGGAAGATTAGAAAGCACGAGTAGAGATCAAGGGAGAATGCTAATTGAGATATCTATTTAGTAAAACCATCACACATCTTGATTTACAAGACCTGCATGGGCCATCACTTAAACCGTGTCACGCCCCAGAACCAGAATACTGGAGAGCGGGGGACAGACACAGCCAGCTACGTACATTGAAGTGCAACCTACCTCACAATACGGTCACGACTGTCTAGATGCATGAGGGTTTATCTACAAGCCAACAGTCACTTATGGTCAAGAACAAGCCTAGTGTCTCAATCTCAAGCAAGCAAATAATTGTTACAAGATGTTAGATCATCAGACATACAAAGTAAGGCATCCCAAACATTACATATTCAGATGATCATGAAGCTAGTCATACAAAATACGAGAATAGCAAGAGTCAAGTCATACATGATCAATCCTAGGATTTGTCAATCATGTTATAGCCCTTAGACACACAGAAATAAAGTTTCAATACGAGCTAACACTTGCTCGGCGGCTAAACGCCTTAAAAGAATAATTTATAATAGAGTGGGAAAGCAAAAATAAGAAACCCACTCGTTGTCACGGTTACACCTGGTGTTCACCATCTGGCTGAAAGGCAATTAGATCCTCGGGTTTCACTCCGAAATCTGGCCATACAAAACCAGCTGGGTCAGACCCCAGAAAGAGCAAGTGCCACAAGGGAGGCTCCACTTAGGAACTATAACCAGCATAAACGGAATAGAAGAACTGATAAAATAACATAATTAAATAAGACAAAAAAAATGCTTTAAAGAACATACTAGCTTGTATTAAGAAAACAAGAGGTGGAATATAATTCCCATGTTAACCATGAGACAATCATTCAGGCACGACCAATCAAGTCCTACAGCTTGCTAGCATTAGCTAACTAGGGTTGTCACATGACTAGTTACTAACAAGATGTAATGAGATGTTCCCGCAGTCACAAGTCCTGCAGACTATCCAGGTTATCCAGGCGGGGTTACAAGAGTTATTAAGATTACTGGTGTACTTTAGTTCTTATGATTCAAGAAGTACAACACATGGCAGTGTGCTGGAAATGAGCCCTACTCGTCGGCAGGCTACAAGTCCATAGGTGTAGCCGGGATAGCGGGATCGCTTGTAACTGGGAAATCTCTCTACATGAACTACTTGATCAATCTAGTCATTAACCTAGTCAGATTCATTATGAATCCCTGACCTTGGTAACCAGGAATTCATGTCCTAGACGTGATGTAAGACGAGACATGTAGCTTGTACATGCACAATCAACCACAAAATCAAGACAAGAGTTACACTAGCAAGACAGGAATAGCTGTCGCAACAGCAATCAAGATTATACATGTTTTGTCAGGTTTACTTGTCATGTTAAAAGTACTTGTCAGGTGTGCGCCTCGATGGGCCACTATCAAGATTATTAAGACGGGTTCATATTATCATGTTCAAGTTCAAGTTTAAGTTACTAGCTCAAGATTACCAAGTTGTCAAGTTGGGTCGTCGCAATTTAGGTCAAGTATAGAAAACATGCAAAGAAGATCGAGGACACCCATGGGTGATTGAAACTATCAATCGCAAAGACATTAAGATTCTTGAAGCCAAGACAAAGATCTACAACTTTCATGTTTTGTATTTTACGAGATTCTAGCTACAAAATAGCTCAAACAGACAAAAATAGCCATTCGTGCATGGACACGCTGTACGTGCGGACAAAACTGCCCATGACGTACGGATCGCACAAGCACGACACTTGGCGCGCGACCAACGAATTGCACAGGCACATGGCAAGCGAAACATGTAGCGCGTGGGTACACGGCATGCGGTGCATGGCAGAAATTCGTACAGGTGTGCGACACACGAAATGCGTAGCGCGCGGATGCACGGCGCGCATGGCGTGGAGGCACAACGTGCGGGCGCGTAGCAAAAAATTGTGCGGGCGCACGACGCACGAAACGCACAGCACATAGATGCACGACCTGCATGGCGCGGAGGCACAGTGTGCGTGCGCGTGCTGTACTGTTCATCGTCCCGACATCACCGAAGATGTGCCAAAACCCATGAACACAAAAATACCATAACTTCTACATACGAAGTCGAAATTAAGCGGTTCAAAAGCCAAAATTGGGTAGAATTGAATACCCCACATCATGGAACCATTAGTTTTTGAAAATAACAAAGTTTAAGAGATCAAAACAAAAAAACTGAGAAAACTACAAACTTAGATCTAGAAAAATGTAACCATCAAAACCAAAATCTTCAAGTTCTAAAGAGGCTTAGGATCAAGCAAGAAAGACAACGGAACAATAAAATTTGAGATCTATCATGAAGCAAGTTGCACTTGCCTAGGGCTTGGTAGGTGGGATGAGTAAATGAAGAAGATGAAGAAGAGTTAATGAGAAATAATAAGAGGAGAGAGAAGATGTTAGTTTATATACCAACCTATCCATCTCAACCCAAACCAAAACAAACCAAGCCAAGCCAAGCCAAATCGAACCGAACCAAACCAAGGGCAAATTAAACCAAGACTAGGCTAAACAAGACAAGTCAAAATACGGGTCACCTGACAAACGTCAGAAATCCGTATACGTATACTAAAAATACGTATAATGGAAAACGAGAGTGACATGGGGGTTGTTTCGGGAGTAGGTGTCACGACCCGTACCCACTTTTCGGGCTACGAATACGTAGCAAAGTCCAGCCTATACTGCAACATCGGCGGTAGTATGTTGTCTAGGTCTCAATGCCAATCTCAAATACAACAAAACAAATCTAATATCTCATTTACAATAATTATTTTATTTACAAATCTAATAATACAACATGAATGACATTTAGGAACAAATTGCTAAACATTTAAATAAAAGAACTAACTAATCTATCTAGACTCTAAGGTCGGCCTCCAAGATCTATATCTCCCTTGTATGGTTCTTAGCGCAAAAGTAGAAATCATGCCAAGTCACCTGCAACGATCCAGTCAGAAAAGGAGCAAAGTACAACCCTACTGTATTTATGTAACTTAATACAAAATAAGCTAGACAGTAGAGATGCATTAGAAAATAAAGAAAATATTTGTATGAACTGGAAATGATGAAAATGTACAAAAAATCACTAGCAAGCACAATTATGAACAAGATAACTGAATCATGAACATTGAAGACTAATAGACAGTGTGCATTGAAAAACCTTTTGACATGTGAACGACTGGACTAATACGGCACATCATACGATGGCTATCCACATTTTTGATACGGCTAACCCATACGTGAGGTGTATGACTTAGCTATCCACATTAACATTCATTAGGGTATGTTCACATATCTAATGGGCATTTGCCCTCCTGATTCACTAAACAGTCAATAAACATTCAATGATACAATCAAGCCTATCGTGTCACAAGCGTGTCTAAATAGAATATCAATCGAAATACAATAAAAGATAGCATTATAATGTAATAAGCATAAAAACAATAGTGTACTTGCCTTGATTAAGTTGTAGTTGTTGTGTGACTTGATCATGTTGGCACAAAATAGGCCAAAAGTTATAGTCATAATTGGTCCGAAGAGATAATAATGTTTGAGATCCATAACATCCAATGATTTCCAAATAAGCCCAATATAGAGAAACTCCAAAGTCGTCGTTATGGCATCAAATCCGAGTTCAACGAATAAAATAAAATATTAAACAAAATTTTGAATTTTTGGAAGAATTATATATTGTAGATCTTCATGTTAGCTTTTCGAAAACTTTAATCGAATCGCAAAATAGAGTTCGAGACCTCCCAGAATCTTAAAAATCGTGCAATGTATCGAGTTTTGGACAACCGACACTCAAATAAATCTCCATAAATTCACAAATAAAATATCAGTAATTAAAATATAGATTTGGAAAGCTAACCTTGATACAGTTCTAACAAAAAAAAACTAAAGGTGAATTGGAGTTCAGAGTTGGTCACAACGGCTTTGCGATGTTGTTATAGCTTCAAAAAAATGAGGCTGAATTTATGATAGATTTTGGCTTATTTTGTACGAAAAAGAGAGAAATTTTGGGAAAAAAATATGGGAGATGACATAGGTTCAATAGGTATATATAAATTATAGATCTTACTTAATTAGGGTTAGATTGGAAGGGTTTTGGTTTTGGGAGAAGAATATGACTCTTTAAATAGATGGAGGTTGACTCAATTTCCTAATTAGGGAAGAATTATGATATATAATCAACCATTCTATAAATTTAAAACAATCAATAATAGATTGATCAAATCTAATCAAGATCGATCATAGTAGGAATAAGAATTTAATGAACATATCTTTCCACAAAACTTTAAATCAAATACAATCCTAGATATGATTGACCAAATCTAAATCAATAATAAATTTAGAATGCAGTATAATAATATTTAAAGTAGATTCCAAATAATTGAGGGTAATAAATCAAATATTTCAAAATATATTTTATAAATTCAAATCATAAATAATAATATTAAATCCTTCCATGAATTGAATCAATCAATTAGATTGATTGAATCTCAATCTATTGATGACAACACCATAATATCTAATATTATCAAATAGTATTTAAAACAAATTTTTATAAATTCAAATCATAAAGATAAATGGTAACAATAAATCAAATAATTTAGAATATATTTTTGTAAATATAAAATCTCTTTTTAAAATAAATTTGGTAAAAATCATTTCCTTTCAAAAATATCCATAATAGAATTTAAAAATAAGAATTATTTTTCTAACTAAAAAAATATTTAAAATAAACGAAAATAAATTTTTTTTTAAAAACTTGGGAAATGGGCTTACAAATCTAATCACCTTAGAAAAATTTTGTCCTCGAAATTTCAAAGGTATGACTAGACATGACTAAGAATATAATCAAGAAAATGATACGATCAATGATCAAAATTGGCCAAGCGAATAGAATTAAAATCTAGAAAAGATGTAATTAGCACTATCAGATTATAGTCAAAACGGTATAGTCACGAAAAAATGTTTAAGAATGATCAAAAATCGAAATCGTTTCGGCACAATCAACTTATTTAACCGAAAGCATTTAGGCACGATTATGGAATCAAAATCTAGGTACGATTAGGAATCTAGCGAAAGAAAATAAAATAGGTTTAAAAGATTACTAGAAAGACAAACGACGAGTCGAGAATAGAAATATAAGAAATAAAGAAGAGTAATATAGGAATTTGTGGATCATGAAAAATTAATAGTCACATGCCAATAAAAGATATAGTCTATATGGTATCCGAAAATCGTATGCATATCCGAAGTCATTTTATCGAGAATTTATGCCTCGCCAGTGTACATCTGGCTGTAGTAAACCTTTGGTTCCATGACTCAAATAAGAATACGGTATTGAATGCTCTATCAACTCTATCCAATATTGACATAACAACTCAAAGAGTAAAATAGGGCAACTTGACATAGTTTTAATATTATTCGATAACCTACGCTTACTTGAAATTATTTTAACTTAGAGTCATGCCTCGTCAGTGCGCTGCTGGCTGCAGTGAACCGCAGTCTCGATAATTCAAATAAATGACGACATTGCGCATCTACCTTGCGATTGTAAGTCATCAAAAATTATTCCAACTATATCCATTAAAATTTCAAATAAGCTTCTAGAAATTCAAACAAATCGATCATGATAGTAAAATTATAAGTATTTGTCCTTGAAGTGAAGGTATCAATTTGGAAATAAAACGATAAAAAAATGAACGAAGATGACTTAAATAATTGAATCAGGTTAGGCTCAAAAGTCAATAGAATATAAATAAAATATCGACTCTTAGGGAAAACAATCATTTATGGCCAAGGATAAGTAATAAACAATATAGTCCTTACGATATGATGATAAGGGTTAGATAGGACAGAAAAGATAGTTTGAACAAATAAGGCTTGAATTCGAGTAAGGCCTAATTTACCAAGCGAATAGTCTACCCACCTTTGATCCTACCTTCATATCAAAATAAAATAACATATTCTCCTCGAAAAATTCCTCAATTTATCTAATAAGGTTTAGAATTCAATGAATCCTTGGCTAAATCACATGGCATATGTAGCAACCTTAACTATCCAATACTTAAATTAAATAAGGGACTTCTAGTCCTAGTTATTCTCCTAAAAATTAAATCAATCCTAATTGTGAATAAGCACTTCCTAGTCGCAGGGTCGCAATAGTACGACTAACTTAAGTACTATCACGAGTTCGCAATCTTTTGTGAAAACTGACCTGCATGGGCCACCAAAAAAACTTGTCACGTCCCGTACCCCTTTTTTATGATACGAATATGTAGCCAAGTCCAGCATACGCAGCAACATCGGCGGTAGTACGTTGTCTAGGTCTCAATACTAATCTCAAATACAATAAAACAAATCTAATAGTTCATTCACAATAATTATTTTATTTACAAATCCAACAATACAACATGAATGATATTTGGCAACAATCTGCTAAACATTTAAATAAAAGAACTAACTAATCTATCTAGACTCCAAGGTCGGCCTCCAAGATCTCTATCTCCCTTGTATGGTCCTTAGCACAAAAATAGAAAGCATGCTAAGTCACCTGCAACGATCCAGTCAGAAAAGGAGCAAAGTACAACCCTATTGCATTTATGTAACATTTATTGGGGTTTGTTCACATATATAATGGGCATTTCCCCTCCTGACTAACTAAACAGTCAATAAACGTTCAATGATACAATCAAACCTATCGTGTCACAAGCGTGTCTCAACAGGATATCAATCGAAACACAATAAAGGATAGTATTATAATGTAATAAGCACAAAAGCAATAGTGTACTTGCCTTGATTAAGTTGTAGTTGTTGTGCGACTCGATCATATTAGAACAAAATAGGTCAATAGCTATAGTCATAATTGGTCCGAAGAGATAATAATGTTTGAGATCCATAACATCCAATGATTTCCAGATAATCCCAATATAGAGAAACTCTAAAGTCGTCGTTATGGCATCAAATCTGATTTCAACGAATAAAATAAAATATTAAACAAATTTTTGAATTTTTGAAAGAATTATATTTATAGATCTTCGTGTCAGCTTTCCAAAACTTCAAACGGATCGCAAACGGAGTTCGGAATCTCCCGAAATCTTAAAAACCGTGCGATGTATCGAGTTTTGGACAATCGACACTCAAATAAATCTCCAGAAATTCACAAATAAAATATAAGTAATTAAAATTTAGATTTGGAAAGCTAACCTTAGTACGGTTCTAAAAAAAATTGGAGGTGAATCGGAGTCCGGAGTTAGTTGCAACGGCTTTCCGAAGTTGCTATAGCTTCAAAAAACGAGGTTGAATTATGACTAATTTTAGCTTATTTTGGACGAAAAAGAGAGAAATTTTGAAAAAAAAATATGGGAGATGACATAGATTCAATAGGTATATATAAATTATAGCTCATACTTAATTAGGGTTAGATTAGAAGGGTTTTGGTTTGGAAGAAGAATATGACTCTTTAAATATATGGAGGTTGACTCAATTTCCTAATTAGGGAAGAATTATGATATATAATCAACCTTTCCATAAATTTAAAACAATCAATAATAGATTGATCAAATCTAATCAAGATTGATCACAATAGAAATAAGAATTTAATGAACATATCTTTCCACAAAACTTTAAATAAAATACAATCCTAGATTTGATTGACCAAATCTAAATCAATAATAAATTTAAAATAAAATAAAATAATGTTTAAAGTAGATTCCAAATAATTGAGGGTAATAAATCAAATACTTCAAAATATATTTTATAGATTCAAATCATAAATAATAATATTAAATCCTTCCATGAATTGAATCAATCAATTAGATTGATTGAATCTCAATCTATTGATGGCAACACCATAATATCTAATATTATCAAATAGTATTTGAAAAAAAATTTATAAATTCAAATCATAAAGATAAATGATAACAATAAATCAAATAATTCTAGAATATATTTTTGTAAATATAAAATCTCTTTTTAAAAATATATTTGGTAAAAATCCTTTCCTTTCAAAAATATCCATAATATAATTTAAAAATAAGAATTATTTTTCTAACTAAAAAATATTTAAAATAAATGAAAATAAATAAAAAATTTAAAAACTCGGAAAGTGGGCTTACAATAGAGGAGTGAGTGGGAGGGGGGGCTTTATTTTGTTGATATTTGCTTGCTATTTTGTTAATGTGTGGGGTTTGGAGGGGGGGGGGGTTGGGATGGGTGGGTGGTGGTGTTGGTAAGAAATTTTATTTTGTGGTGACAAATTAGAAAAAATATATATGTTAGGTTCGGGTAAATATAATGGCTATTTCAACGACTAATTTTATAATGTTTAGTAACAACGACTATATTTTTAACAACTATTCTACCAACGGTACTTTTATCTATCCTATAAATTAGAAACCTACTCTTTTTCAAAATTCCTACTTCATTCTCTTTCAGCTTTATTATCTTTCAATCAAAGTTTCATTACGAAGAAGTATTCAGAGGAAGGATTACGTTGTCTTCCTCTCTTTTTCATTCAGAAGCTCATTTGTCACCATATTAAAATCTGACAATATTATGCTCGCATGGAGGCATACTAAATGTGTTAGCTTATGAAGGAGGTTTAACTGAAGTTCTTAAAATTGATCAAAATATTACTTTTAATAGTTTATGTAATTTAATTACTGAACAATTTTTCATCGATTATGAATTGATATTAGTACACATTTTTTGCTCTAATTGTATAAATTTAAATAGTGAACAAGCATGGACGTTTATTCTTCAAATTAATATACAATCACCATATATTAGTATTTTTGTTACTCCACCACCACCTAGAATTAATAATATAAATAGTAGACGTGCTTCTAGTAATAAAAGTGTTAATGTTGGTCCAAGTTCTTCTTACCATGTTATTCCATTTATTGAAGAAAAATATATAATAGATGAAGGTAATAATGACGATGACATTAGTAATTATTAAGTTGAAACTGCAGATGATGAATTTGATGATGATGATAATGATGATAATGTTAACACTTCTGAATTATTCGTCAGGAGATAATTTAAAAATTAAATTAAATTTAGAAGTTTTATTAGTGATATAGCAATTAAGCATAATTTTACTTGTTCGGCTACTTCAAACAATGCTCACAAGATTGTATATAAAATAAATATAAATAATCAAGCTGTAATTGGAGAGTATATGCTAAATCTATTGGTGAAGGCAAGATATTTGTTATTACTACGTTAGAAAATTGACATTCTTATTTATGTGGACTTACAACAGGTAGTCATCCATTAGCTATTGTTGTATGGGTTAAAATAAAATAATAGATAAAATAATAGATAACCATTCGTATAGTTCATCGCATGTTGTCAAGGATATATAAAGAGAACACGAATACGTATCAAATATTCAAAAGCTTGGAAAAAAATTGCTTTCTGAAATAAATTGTAGTTATATTGATGCATAATGTAGTCTTGAACAATATGCTTTACAATTATCGAGACAAATTCAGGTAGCATATGTTTTATAAAGACTACATAAAACAATAGTTTTGAAAGAATTTTTATATGTTTTAAGGCATGCATTGATAGATTTTTAAGGAAATGTTTACTTGTGATTAGTAGTGATGCTACTTTTCTTTCATCTAGATATCGAGGTATCTTCTTTATTGCTTGTGCTCATGATCATAACTATCAATTATATTCAATTGCTTATGTTGTTGCTAAAAGTGAAAACACTGATTCTTGGAGCTGTTTAAGGCTGTTTTAGAACATATTTTGAAAGTTACTTTGATGCATGGAATATAATTTCTTTTATATCAGATAAACAAAAAGATTAATAAATGCTATGCGTGATACTTTTCTAGAATAGTCTAATTTTTTGTATTTGACATTTAAAAAAAATGAAATCAGTAGAAAGATTAAAACTTTTTTGATGTAGATTAGACTCTCTTGCAAGATGTTATAATGAAACAGATGCGAACTATTATTTAAAAAATTAAAGCTGAAAATATGAATGTTTATAACTGGCTTATTGGAGTAGAAGGAGATGAAACACGTGTTCTAATGCACTGGATAACAGCTTATGCTCCTTGTCCTAGATTAGATATTAACACTTTCAACCTTATTGAATACTTTGCGTGATAAACCAATAACCACATTACTTGATGGTATCCGAGCCAAGATTATAACAATTCAGGACAAAAATTAAAAAAATGTTGTAGAACTTGAAACAGATTATTGTCCATTAAAATCTATGGTACGCATCAATAGAGAAAAATACTACTTGCAAGTATTGAGTTTTGATAGTTATATATTTGAAATAGCATATCGCGAAACATATAGAATATATGTTGTTCGTTTAGATGAAAAATAATGTTCATGTTTAAAGTGGTATCTAAAATCACCCTAGAGGAATTGCGACCATAGATGGTTGTTGTATTTATAAGTTGAGAGTTTAGTATACCCTAGCACTTAGATACTAGTGGCCTCAACGTCCCACATGAACCATGTACGACTAGTCGCACTTGACTCCTTTAGATAAAAATCTTCTATCCTTGTTACTCTACGCCTAAGTGTAATTTCGAGGACGAAATTTTCTAAGGTGGGGTAAGCCCCCTGGATTTTAGGGCTTAATGAAATATTTTCAATAAATATTTTATTATAATTAGTTTTGATCATTAAATGTACCTTTCCGTGACTTTGATTTTTTGAGCGCCAGGGATGTCAATCTATCACGCCCCAGAACCAGAATACTGGAGAGCGGGGGCAGACATAGCCAGCTACGTATATGAAATAGAATCCATCTCGCTATACGGTCATGGCTGTCTAGATACATGAGGGTTCACTACAAGCCAACAGTCTCCTATGGTCATGAAGAAGCCTAGTATCTCAATCACAAGCAAGTAAGCAAATGTTACAAGATGTATGATCATTAAATATACAATAATAAGGCGTCCCAAATATTACATATTCAGCTGATCATGAAGCTAGTCGTTACAAAATGTTAGGACTAGCAAGAGTTTAGTCATACATGATCAACCCTAGGATCTGTCAATCATGTTACAGCCCGTAGGCAGACAGTAAGTAAGTGCAATCGAGCTAAACAGGTGCTCGTCGGCTAAACGCCTCAAAAGAATATTTTTACAATAGAGTAGGAGAGCTAAAAATAACCCACTCGCTGCCCTGGTTACGTTTGGTCGCCACCATCAAGCTGGAAGGTCGGTAGATCCTCTGGAGCTGCTCTGAAATCTGGCCATACAAAACCAGCTGGGTCAGATCCCAGAAAGATCAAGTGCCATAAAGGAAGCTTCACTTAGGAACTAAAACCAGCAATCAGCACAAAATATAAATAAAGATAAGAACTGAAAATAAGAAAATACATCAGGATGATATACGACAAGATAACCATGGAACTATTCAGATAACCAGGTTACAACCCGTAAACCAAACAAGAACCGGGGTTGTAACCCTTCGTCTGAACAGAACTTGGAATTCTTACCATTTATCGATAAAATAAATACAGGCATTCTGGTCATGCAGTAATCTGGGACAAGATCAGGGCAAGACTAGACAGGTTAGACTCCATCCAATCATTTTACGGCCAAGCAAGAATTACGGCTTGATACTTTAACTAACTAGGGTTATCACAGGCCTAGTTACTAGCAAGATGCAGTGAGAATCTTCCACAGCCACAAGCCTTGCAGACCATCCAGGTTTCCCGGGTTGAAAGATTTAGAGTTGAATTCAGGTGGGTACATCGTCCAGGAAACGAATGTACCCTTAGGTAGCTTGAAGGGTGCAACACATGACAGTGTGCTGGAAATCTTCCCTACTCGATGGCAGGCTACAGATCCCAACTGTGCCCAGGTAATGGGATTGCCTGTAGCTGGGAGATCTCTTTATGACTAGTGTATTAATCTAGTTATTAGCCTTAGTTCATTTCAATAGGTACTCCTGACCGTGGTACTCAGGAGTTCCCTCCTAGACATGATGCAAGACATGACTGGATTATTTGTACAAGCATAATCGCCCATGGTGTCCAGGTTAATTATACAGGTCATGTCATGTCAGGTAGCCGTCGCAACAGCTTATCAAGATATATCATGTCAGGTTATCATGTCGATTGTACTGGTCAAGAGTGAGCCACGACGGGCCACTATCAGGTCATGTTATGTTCATTTGCCACACCATGTCATGTACAATTATCATTTCAATCATGTCAATCAGATCATGATTTATCAAGTTCAGGACAAAAGACGTAAGGATATAAAATGGGCGTAAAAATATATAATAAAGGGGTTACAAGACATGGACAAATAATAAAAACATAGGGCTATAGGGAGCCATGCGGCTCAGACACATGCGGCCAGGAATGATCTCATGCGGCTGGGAGGAGAACAGCCCATGCGGCTCTATTGGGTCAGGCGCATGTGGCCAAGGAGAGAATCCATACGGCAAGCAGCTCATGCGGCTGAGGGTCCAAAGCTCATGCGGCTGAGGAGAAGGAGGCATATACGGCCAGCGGGAAGAGTGGGGTATTATGCGGCTGCAGGGGGAAGGGTTCCTGCGGCGGAGAGCAAGTGGCTTGTATGCGGCTCAGGAAGAAGTTCTCATGCGGCTGGGTCAAGTAAAGTCCCATGCGGCCAGCGGGAAGGGAGGGCGCATGAGACTAAGTCAGAGCATTCATGCGGCTGGAAGAAGTGGGGTCCCATGCGACTAAGGGAGGGCGCATGCGGCTAAAAGGGTAGCGTCTCATGCGGCTCAATAATTGCAGAGTATATGCGGCTGGGGATTGAGCGAGTTATGCGGCTAGATGAGTTCGGTCCTCATGCGGCTCAAGTACTTCCAGCCATGCGGCTGAATAGAACACTTGTCGCATGAAATATTCATGCGATCAAGTCAGCACAGGTCATCTTCTCTAAAATTTTAGAGAAGAAGAACACCATGAGAGCCAAGTTCTCAAGCTCCATAACTCCATCATCCGGAGCCTAAATCCGAACTTTCATAGGTCAAAATGGGGGTAGAACGAAAGCCTCAACAACATAGAACCATCAAAACTCAAAAATAACAAGATTAAATAGATCAAAATCCAAGATTTCCAAAATAAAGTAAACTTAGATCTACAAGAATCTAGCCATAAAAAGAGGAAATGCCAAGTACTAAAGTAAGTTAAAATATTGTAAGGAAGAGAATAAAGCAATAAAATTGGAGTTCCTCCATGAAGCAAGTTGCACTTGCCTAGACCTCTCTCTCTCTCTCTCTCTGGTAGGTAAAGAAGTAAATGGAAGAAGAAAAAGTTAATGAAGAGAGAGAAGGAAGAATGGGTTTATAAATGGTAGTGGTGGTGGTAGGTAGGGGGTTCACCCTTTGGTCCATGATGAACCAAAGCAATTCCAACCGAACAAAGCCAACCCGGGCCAAGAATAAACCAAGCCAAGCCATGAAGAAACTAAACAAAGAATCAAGCAATACAAGATAAAATACGTACACGTATTCCGAAATACGTAGTACGAACCACAGGCATTACAACTCTACCCACATTAAAGAATTCCGTTCTCGGAATTTAATTAAGAGGCTAGAGAGACGAGGACAAGCTATATTAATCACAAGCAAGCTATAACTAGGCAGGCAATCACTCATTCAAGCAAGGAATCGAAGGCATGAGGCATAAGAAAGACATTATACCTCACGAGTCAAACAAGTCGGGATATCGCGATCGGATATCATCCTCACGCTTCCACGTTGACTCACCCAAAGAGTGATGACCCCAAGCAACTCGGACTAACTTGATAGTCTTGTTCTTGAGTGTCTTCTCTCTTCTCTCCAATATAGACACGGGCCTCTCCTCATACGAAAGGTTGGTACCAACAACCAATTCCGAATAATCTAGGATGTGGCTCGGGTCCGAGATATACCGTCGTAATTGGGATACATGGAACACGTCATGCACCTCGCTTAGCGACGACGGAAGAGCGAGACGATAGGACACATCTCCTACTCGCTCCAGAATGTCAAATGGCCCTATATACCTAGGACTAAGCTTTTCCCCGTATGCCGAAACGAATGACACTACGGTTAGGCGAAATCCTTAGGAATACATGGTCTCCGACAGAAAACTCGAGAGGGCGCCGATGAGAATCGGCCCAATGGCGCTGGCGATCTTGGGCAACTCGAAGATGATCCCTGACTCGCCTGACCACTTCAACTGTCTGGGCAATTATTTCTGGACCGAGCATCTGCCTCTCTCCGACATCATCCCATGCTAGCAGGGATCTGCACTTCCTACCATACAGTACCTCGAACGGTGCTATCTGGATACTGGCTTGGAAGCTGTTGTTGTACGAGAATTCCACCAGGTGCAAGTGATCTTCCCACGAACCACCGAAGTCAAGTGTACAAGATCGTAATATGTCTTCAAGAGTCTGAATCGTGCGCTCTGACTAACCATCTGTCTGCGGATGATATGATGAACTGAACTGGAGATGAGTTCCCAAACTCTCCTGGAGGCTACGCTAAAAGTGCAACGTGAATCTTGAATCTCGGTCCGAGGTGATACTGACTGGCACTCCGTGCATCCTGACTATCTGCCTGAGGTACATCTCTGCAAACTGAGCTGTCGATTGACCAACTCTGAACGGGAGGAAGTGAGCTACCTTCGTGAGCTGATCAACTATAACCCAAATAGCATCTCGACCAGCTGGGGATCTAGGTAATCCGGTCACAAAATCCATAGTCACATGCTCCCACTTCCATTCTGGAATCGACAAAGGGTGAAGAAGTCCAACGGGCCTATGATGTTCAGCTTTAACCTGTTGGCAGACCAAACATCGAGAGACAAACCGGACTATCTCCCTCTTCATGCCATTCCACCAAAGTGCTGCCGGATATCACGATACATCTTCGTACCGTCCGGATGAATGGAATACTGCGAACTATGAGCCTCTGCCATGATTTCATGTCTGATATCTCCACTGGGTATACAAAGACGCTTACCATGCCTAAGTGTACCATCCTTATGAGTACATAATTTCGGTCTTCGTCCTACCTCACACTCTGCTCTGAGTCGCTCAAGCTTGGAATCTGCTGACTGCGCCATCCGGATCCTCTCGACTATAGTGGACTGAACTTGCATACTGGCCATCAATGCCACACTAGAAGGGAGAACAACTTCAATACCCATCTTCTGAAGATCTGCTAACAGCTCTGATTGTGCTGTTAGGAAATAAACTCCGGCTCTCCTGCTTAATGCATCTGCAACGACGTTGGCCTTCCCAGGATGATACTGCAGGTTAACATCATAGTCCACAAGCAGCTCTAGCCATCTCCTCTGACGCATATTAAGATCCTTCTGTGTGAAAACATACTTCAGGCTCTTGTGGTCGATGAAAATCTCCACCCTATCTTCGTACAAATAGTGCCTCTATAACTTAAGTGCAAACACTACTACTGCCAGCTCCAAGTCATGGGTTGGGTAATTCCTCTCATGATCACGAAGTTGTCACGATGCATAAGCTATTACCTTCCCATGCTGCATCAGAACACATCCTAAACCTCTTTTTGAAGCATCACAATATACTGAAAATCCTCCAGTCCCATCTGGAAGCGCGAGAATGGGAGCCGTCATCAAGCCTCGCTTCAACTTCTCAAAAGAATCCTGGCACTCTGCTGTCCAAGCAAACTGTACCTCCTTGCGGGTCAACTGGGTCAATGGCGCTAAAATTCGAGCAAAATCTGAAACAAACCACCGGTAGTAGCCGGCCAATCCAAGAAAACTGCGAACCTCTGCAACGGTGTTGGGCACTGGCCATGACTCAATAGCCATAATCTTCTGGGGATCCACTTCTGCTCCTCCTCTGGTGATGATGTGACCCAAGTACGAAATGCGATCGAGCCAGAACTCGCATTTACTAAACTTGGCATACAACTGGCGCTCTCTGAGAATCTGAAGAACCACACGGAGATGCTGCTCATGCTCCGCTTCGCTACGGCTATAGACCAGGATGTCATCCATGAACACAATCACAAACTGATCCAAGTAAAGCATGAAGATGCAATTCATGAGATCCATGAATACCGTCGGTGCATTGGTTGCTCCAAAGGGCATAACAAGGAACTCCCAATGCCCATACCTTGATCTAAAAGCTGTCTTCGGGATGTCCTGCTCTCTGGCCCTAATCTGATGATATCCTGAGCGCAAGTCAAACTTCGAGAATACTGCTGCCCCTTTGAGCTGATCAAACAAGTCATCTATCCTCGGGAGAGGATATCTGTTCTTGATTGTTACTGAGTTCAAGGTACGATAATCAACACATAACCTGGACGTACCATCCTTCTTTTTTACAAGAAGCATCGGGGCTCCCCAAGGCGATCCACTAGCACGAATGAATCCCTTGGTTTGAAGTTCTTCAATCATCTTGTACAATATCTCCAACTCTGAAGGCGCCATCCTGTAGACTCTCTCTGACACTGGGGCTTGTCCCAGGAATCAAGTCGATAGTGAACTCGATCTCCCGTTCTGGAGGCATACCTGGAAGCTTTTCTGGGAAAATATCTGGAAACTCTTCGACTATCCGGGACAACTGTACTGCTGCTACTGCCATCCGTAACACTGGAGGAGAAGGCTCAACTGCACCTCGGGAAAAGAAAAACTCCGGCTCGCCTGGAATGCTAAAAACAGCCATACTAATATGGCAGTCTATTCTAGCATACTGGTTCCTCAACCAATCCATCCCTAGGACCACATCATAATCGGTCATCGGGAACTCTATCAATCTAGCGAGAAATTCCTTACCGCTAACTACGATCCGACACGAGGAAAACACCCTATCGACTTCCACAAGTCCGTTACCAGTAAGTGTATCGAGCCTTACTGATAATGACTCGGGCTCCAATCCTACCCGTGTCGCAAATCGTGCAGACATAAAAGAATACGATGCACCAGAATCAATAAAGCTGAAGCTGGAAAGGAGTTGACGAGAATAGTACCTGCCACTACCTTTTCTGGTGCCAATCCTTCCTCTGCGGTCATCACCATAGCCTGACCATGCCCTCGGGGTGCTGGTCCCCTCTGCTGAAATCCTCGCTGCCTATTCTGGCTCTGGACTTGGGCTTGAGTATGCTGCTGGTGGTTCTGCTGCTGGAATACCTGGAACTGAGGTGGCAAGGGCCTCGGCTATGGGTACTGCTACTGCTGGACCGAAGCTGGTCCTCGTACCGAAGAGCTAGAAAGGTTGGACGATGATGAACCACCCCTATTCGGACAGGATCCAATCCTATGGTCTGCTGCTCCACAAGCCAGACACAATCCCTATGTCCTACGGTACTCTGCCACTACATGGCCTGGCATCCCACAATGAGAACATCCCACTGTAGAAGACTACTTCTGCTTCTGCTACTGAGGGTACGTCGAGGTGGAATGCTGAACCGACGTCACTGAGGTCGCTCGCCTCGGAGCTCCAATGGTCAAAGCCCTGGCTGTCGGGGCTGGGGCTGAAGACTGATTCATCTAGCCGTGGGATCTCTTCCGACCTTCGGCCCTATCCACAATCCTCTGGGAGGTATACTCATGCCTCCTAGATGCTCTCATGACTGCATCAAAAGTCTGATGCTCAAACTGCTCGACTGCTAACAAATCTCCAGGTGAAGCCCCTGCTGGAACCGCTGAGATCTATCATACTCGGTTGCCACCAAGGTGGGAGAAAACCGACTGAGTCTCAAAAACTCGGCCGCATATCCATCGACCGTTCTGTCCATCGGCTTCAGATTGGTGAACCTCGTCTGTAGATCGTACCGAGCTACAGCATAAAATACTTGGTCTGGAATCTCTTTCTGAACACCGTCCAAGCAATGGGTGCTGCTAATCCAACGGCCTGAGCTGCCTACCAGCTGCGGGCAAGATCTAATAACTGCAGGCGCACCACGGCTACCTTCTCTACCTCTGGGGTCCTGGCTGCTTCTAGAATCACCTCTGTATCCTGAAGCCAGGCATCTACTGCGATAGCATCTTCACTATCGTCAAAGAATTGAGGGTTCAAGCGCTTGAAGCTATTGGCCGCGCTGTTACCCTGATGATCTCTCTGGTCAAAGCATCCGTCACTGCCTAGTACAAGGCATCTCCACGACGATCTTGGGAAGCTATCAAGGTCTTGACGAGTCCTACCAAAGTACCACCATCAGGCTCGACAGGCTGAACTGGATGGACTGGCGGCTCTCCATCAGAAGGCACGACTCTGGAGGCTACTCCCGAATGCTGGGCTTGATCTCTGGTTGCTGTTGATCCGCGGAAAGTGCTCCGCCTTGCTGACCGGTAGGTCCAGGAACGATGCCTCTGAAGAAGACGACATGGAGAACAATAAGGAAGGACCATGACAGATCAATGATACAAGCATATAATCAGGACAAGAATTCAGGGAGTCAGAAGATACGAGCAGAGATCAAGGACGAATACTGATTGAGACATCTATTCGATAAATCCTCACATATCTTGATTTACAAGACCTGCATGGGCCACCCCTTAAACCATGTCACGCCCGATAACTAGAATACTGGAGAGCGGGGGCAGACATAGCCAGCTACGTAATGAAATGGAATCCATCTCGCTATACGGTCACGGCTGTCTAGATACATGAGGGTTCACTACAAGCCAACAGTCTCCTATGGTCATGAACAAGCCTAGTGTCTCAATCACAAGCAAGTAAGCAAATGTTACAAGATGTATGATCATTAAATATACAATAATAAGGCGTCCCAAAATATTATTCAGCTGATCATGAAGCTAGTCGTTACAAAATGTTAGGACTAGCAAGAGTTTAGTCATACATGATCAACCCTAGGATCTGTCAATCATGTTACAGCCCGTAGGCAGACAGTAAGTAAGTGCAATCGAGCTAAATAGGTGCTCGTCGGCTAAACGCCTCAAAAGAATATTTTTACAATAAAATGGGAGAGCCAAAAATAACCCACTCGTTGCCCTGGTTACGTCTGGTCGCCACCATCAGGCTGGAAGGTCGGTAGATTCTCAGGAGCTGCTCCAAATTCTGGCCATACAAAACCAGCTGGGTCAGATCCCAGAAAGAGCAAGTGCCACAAAGGAAGCTTCACTTAAGAACTAAAACCAGCAATCAGCACAAAATATAAATAAAGGTAAGAAATGGAAATAAAAAAATACATCAGGATGATATACGATGAGATAACTATGGAACTATTCAGATAACCAGGTTACAGCCCGTAAACCAAACAAGGACCGGGGTTGTAACCCTTCGTCTGAACAGAACTTGGAATTCTTACCATTTATCGATAAAATAAATACAGGCATTCTGGTCATGCAGTATTCTGGGACAAGATCGGGCAAGACTAGACAGGTTAGACTCCATCCAATCATTTCACGGCCAAGCAAGAATTACGGCTTGATACTTTAACTAACTAGGTTATCACAGGCCTAGTTACTAGCAAGATGCAGTGAGAATCTTCCATAGCCACAGCCCTGTAGACCATCCAGGTTACCCGGGTTGAAAGATTTAGAGTTGAATTCAGGTGGGTACATCGTCTAGGAAACGAATGTACCCTTAGGTAGCTTGAAGGGTGCAACACATGACAGTGTGCTGGAAATGTGCCCTACTCGACGGCAGGCTACAGATCCCAAGGCGTGCCCAGGTAACGGGATTGTCTGTAGCTGGAAGATCTCTTTATGACTAGTATATTAATCTATTAATCTTAGTTCATTTCAATAGGTACTCCTGACCGTGGTACTCAGGAGTCCCCTCCTAGACATGATGCAAGACAGGACTGGATTATTTGTACAAGCACAATCGCCTACGGTGTCCGGGTTAATTATACAGGTCATGTCATGTCAGGTAGCCGTCGCAATAGCTTATCAAGATATATCATGTCAGGTTATCATGTCGAGTGTACTGGTCAAGAGTGCGCCACGACGGGCCACTATCAAGTCATGTCATGTTCACTTGCCACACCATGTCATGTATAATTGTTATTTCAATCATGTCAATCAGATCGTGATTTATCAAGTTCAGGACAAAAGGCGTAGGGATATAAAATGGGCGTAAAAATATATAATAAAGGGTTACAAGACATGGGCAAATAATAAAAACACAGGGCTATAGGGAGCCATGCGGCTTAGGCACATGCGGCCAGGAATGATCTCATGCGGCTGGGAGGAGAACAGCCCATGCGGCTCTATTGGGTCAGGGCATGCGGCCAATGAAAGAATCCATGCGGCAGCAGCTCATGCGGCTGAGGGTCCAAACCTCATGCGGCTGAGGAGAAGGAGGCATATGTTGCCAGCGGGAAGAGTGGGGTATTATGCGGCTGCAGGGGGAAGGGTCCCTGCGGCTGCGAGCAAGTGGCTTGTATGCGGCTAGGGAAGAAGTTCTCATACGGCTGGGTCAAGTAAAGTCCCATGCGGCCAGCGGAAGAGAGGTGCATGAGACTAAGTCAGAGCATTCATGCGGCTGGAAGAAGCGGGGTCCCATTAGACAAAGTGAGGGCGCATGCGGCTAAAAGGGTCATCTCATGCGGCTCAAGAAGTACAGAGTATTGCAGCTGGGGATTGAGCGAGTTATGCGGCTAGATGAGTTCGGCCCTCATGCGGCTCAAGTACTTCCAGCCATGTGGCTGAATAGAACACTTGTCGCATGAAATATTCATGCGGTCAAGTCAGCACAGTTCATCTTCTCCTAAATTTCAGAGAAGAAGAACACCATGAGAGCCAAGTTCTCAAGCTCCATAACTCCATCATCCGGAGCCCAAATTCGAACCATAGGTCAAAATAGGGTAGAACGAAAGCCTCTACAACATAGAACCATCAAAACTCAGAAATAGCAAGATTAAATTGATCAAAACCCAAGATTTCTGAAAATAAAGTAAACTTAGATCTACAAGAATCTAGCCAAAAGAGAAAATGCCAAGTACTAAAGTAAGTTAAAATATTGAAGGAAGAGAATAAGCAATAAAATTTGAGTTCCTCTATGAAGCAAGTTGCACTTGCCTAGACCTCTCTTCGCTCTGGTAGGTAAAGAAGTAAATAGAAGAAGAAGAGGTTAATGAAGAGAGAGAAAGAAGAATGGGTTTATAAATGGTAGTAGTGGTGGTAGGTAGGGGTTCACCCTTTGGTCCATGATGAACCAAAGCAATCCAACCGAACAAAGCCAACCCGGGCCAAGAATAAACCAAGCCAAGCCATGAAGAAAACTAAAGGAATCAAGCAATACAAGATAAAATACGTACACGTATTCCGAAATACGTAGTACGAACCACATGCATTACACAATCTTCCAAAACTTCTTTCATGAGTTTTACAGTAGACAAGATGATCTTCATTTTGATGTATCATGTTCTACTCAAACTTGTTCTCTTGTATTCTATTTACATCGCACAACTTTCTGGTCAATTTATGCCATTTGACCATCTGCCGAAAACTTGTCCTAACTACCAATTTAATTTCGGGGTCCGACATCGATCTAACCTAGTTGATCTAATATATGCTTTTGATCTATTTTGAGCCTACTACACACATCTCACTCGTGTGCTACCTAATTGAGCTCCCGTATGCTAGTATTGCATCAATGATCATAGTTGATCTAAATTGTAGTCATGATTGCACCAAGCCCAAACCTAACCCAATTGAACCCAAACGCCCAACTCAAATTCATGTGACCATCTATTTGTGCCAAGCCCCAAAACTACTAGGGACCTAAATGTGAAATAGTTGCTAGGTCTCCCCCTCGTATTGGAGCAAACAAAGTGAAAAACACTTTGGGTCATATTCGACCGCAGTGAATAGGTATGAGAGGACTGACTATTCGACTTGTCCCGGTTGCGTGGAAGTACCATTCTCCGGGCGAGTCCACTTGGGAGCAAGGACTCTATTCGGAAGCATTTTTCTCACTTGTTCAAGGATTGAAATACGAATTTACGTACTGTTTATTGAATACTCTTAATATCTTAATTCCTTTTTTCCTAATCGTGCCATCATCTTAATTTTGGGGACAAAATTTTCTACGGGAAGAGGATGTAAACCCCCTATTTTTGATTATATTATAATTATTATTTTATATTATTTTACCAAATTAAAATTTAAAATATTTTTTTTACGTAAATGGATATAGGCAGTTATAAAATTGTTAGTGTTATTATGTTTATAGCTAGATTGGCATTATGTAAAAGTTAAGGGTTATTAATTCTATTTACTATTCCACATGTTAGTGATAATTGAGGTTTGGGAATTTAGCAATTTCCTTATTACATTTCATACGTAGTAATATTGTCCATATAACCATTGTTAGTTGGCTTAACAAACCAACTACTTCCTTAGTATTTCGCCCATTACCTGGGCCCAGACTATGGGAATGGAAGAGTAACAATTCTACTTGGTAGCCCCACCTTGATGAATAGGGTTGAATCTTTAGAAACCCGAAACCCAAACCCCTTGGACCAGGGCCGGCCTTGAGTTAATGGGGGCCCTAGGCAAATTTTTAAAATGGGGCCCATGTATAATATAAAAAATTAACTAAAAAATAATGCAGCCAAGGCTAGAACCTATGATCTTTTGTGTACAAGTATATCAAACTACCACTAACCACAAATGTTTTATGATAAAGGGGAATCATATTATATATTAGTTCTATTTTCAATATAAGATTACTAATATATATATATATATATATACATTTAAATTAATTTTTTTGGGCCCCCAAATTTATGAGGCCTGGGCGGTCACCCTGGGCCAGGGCCGGCCTGCCTTGGACTAAAGCCCAACCATCCTGGCACCAAAAAAAAATCTTTTTCTATTTTTCTTTTCCTTATACTTACTAGTCTACATGTACGTGCTTTGCACGTATTTCAATTAGAATATCATAAGGTCAGCTATCGTCTTTTCGTCTTTTCTAGATGACTATTCATGTATGTGTGTTTTCTTTTTACAATGTCAAAAAATTCGAAGTACGAATTGAAAAATGGTAAGAACAGAAAAATTTATTACCGTTGGAACATGAAGAGTTGTATGGAAAGAGGAGACTTCATAGCATGCAAATTTTATTGCTTTTGCTCTTAAACATAAATGACATGCAAGTTAACTTAATAACATTATGTTGATAAAATACTCAAGGATATTTTAGGAATTCAAAAGTTTTACCACCAAGTTTTTCCATTATATAGTAGAATAGATATGGCCATCCCCTTTGGACAAATGCCAGCCCATATCATCCCAATTAGGGTCCGGAAGGGCAAACCATACCCGAACCAGCAGTCCCCACTGACGTATGGTTGTGCTTGGGCGGGCAAGCAATCCGATAACCCGACCCATTATTTTGAAAACCTAACGGTCATGACACTGTTTCTCTTCCCTAGTGTTCTCTGCGCACGCGCAGACGCATGCGATGCCCTACCAACCCCAGGAGCGCCAGGCCACGCCTAGCGTATGGGTACGATGTCTCACCAGATGGCAGGGCACCTCCACCTCTCCCTCTCTCCATATATATACTTACACATTCACCTTCCCTGTGGAGAAATCCCTAAAAGCCATCCAAACCATAGTAGCCGCCATAGAACACTTCCCGACCACCCATGGCCGGCGAACCGACCTCGCCACCACCAACACCACCTCTCTCGAAGCTCTCGACTGCTGCGGTGCAGGCAACACCTCAGGCCTCTCCGGTTGGGGCGAGCAAGGTGGCAGAGCTGTAAGAACATGCAGCTTCCACTAGACTAGTTCCTGCCCATTGACAGCGACGAGTGCCCCCACAATGCTGTGAGCTCCACTTCGGACGAGGACTCTCACCGAGTTCCCATCGTTCCCTTTCGTCGACGAAGCTTCTATTGTAATAATTGGTAAAAAAAATCAATTTTTCTCTATATTATTATCCCCTTTATTCACATTAAAGTCCTATCATGAATCATTTCTTTAACCCCTAAAACGGTCACATTAGTACCCATTATCACACCTTTATTCCTATTGAATCCTATTGAAAGACCATTGATATATTGTTTTGGGACATGATTCCTATATACATGTCTCCTTTATGTTGTTGAAAAGGAGAAAAAAAAGGTTTCCACCCTCTAAAAATTATGTCTATTCCTCATACAAAATTCATTCCATTTTCAATCATCCACTTACATTCTAATTCTTTCTATCTTCTGGGCAAATGCTAAGTTCGGGTCAATCTCCCGAGTCGTGTGCGATGACGGGATACCGGTAGAGCGGGGGTTTTACCACTAGGAGCATTCGGACAAAGTCTGCACATAGACCCGAATCAGCTCTTAGGGCAGTGTTTCGTGCGCGACTTCCCCGGAGGCCGGTAACTTTAATTTTATTTATTTTTGTTTACAGAATTTTGAAGATAAAGACAAATATTTCCAACAATCTAAGAGTTGATTATCATTTTATATATGTTACTTTAACCATTTACAATTTTTATTTCCTGTCTTACAAGATTATGTTTAAATATTGTTCTAAGTGAAAGAATTGATACATGTTGTTCTAACGTCCGTAAAGAGATGAATAGTAATTCTCTTTATCTTTTGTTTCATTAGTAAATCAAAAGTTTCTATACTCTTGGGACGGATGAAGTTTTCCATTTCTCTTCATGGAACAAATGTGGTGGAATATTAGATACCATTATTGTAGCCATGGGTTGAAAGTATTATGTGCTATTGTTACTTTATAATTATTTTTTAATATTATTAATTCTTTCTAAAGATTAGCTGTTAGGTTGATGTAATTCTTTAACATAATGTTTTTAACAAGTTGATTCAATCTTGTCACATCTATTCGTTGATTTTTTTCTTCTAAGAACGTTCCTTATTGCTAATCAAACAATGAACAAGCCATGTTGACTTGAGACGAGAGTAGAAAAAGAAATACTTAACAGAATAGTTTTGGCCCATTTGGAAATAATATTTATGTTGTTTTTCACTTTTCGTTCTTCATTTTTGCATTATGGATATGTGGTTAAGAGAGCATGCTGTTTAGTTTCAAGTATTAACATTATTGAAGGTGCAGGATATACTGCTCTTCCATAGTAACCATTAGAAGTTCTATTTGTTTTTCCAAGAATAAATTGCTCCTCCTATGTAATGCACTTTCATGATTCTCACATGCATAAAGCAAACTATGCATGTCTTACTTTTATTATGCATAAGCAAAGTTTGTGGAAGAAGAAGATGTGATTGTCACTCCCAACCGGTTTTGTTTTCGGATAGATAGAGTCCGGATACAGTGTTACATATAATTCATAATTTTTTTTGATGGTACAACTTGTGAGTAAAACACTAAATTCAATTCATATACGATTATCAAACTATATGGTAGTTTGAAATTGATATGATAGAAAATCTTATACATGTTCAATATATTTGTGATCATGCAATGACATCACACTAATTGGATTATATTTTTAATTAGTGCAATTTTATCACTTAGATGTTGTTATTTTTCACATTAATTATACAACTTTATGAATCCAATAATTATACTTGCTTATGGCAAATATACGATTTCTTTCATTTTATTATTTCTGGTAAGGCTGACTATTGCACCAGTTTGTACACCCTGAGTTCAATAGAAGATTGGGTCCAGTTGGATTCTTAGAACTTAGTTGGTTTATTTTGGTCAAATTATGAGTAGTCATGATTTTATCTAGGTTATGGTTTATAACTTTCAAGTTTGATTAATAGGATGTTTCATGTCTTTTGATATATGAATATGATGAATGATTTTAAGAATATTTATGCCTTGACAATAACTCAGTTCT